>CAWWDY010000889.1:0-15522 GCA_963942605.1 Poecilus cupreus | reverse complement strand
TTATTTTATCTTGATTTTGCAAATATAATCCATAACAAACGAAATATACATGAATATGACAGTTTAAATACTTGAAAACGGAGTTTTGTATGCTTTTGCATGCTTAAAACAGCATTTTTATCTTGCTTTCACCAACATTAGCTACTATACACGACAGAAACATGAATATGACAGTTTAAATACTTGAAAACGGTGTTTTGTATGCTTTTGCATGTTTAAAACAGCATTTTTATCTTGCTTTCACCAACATAAGCCATTACACACGACTTATACATGAATATGACAGTTTTAAATACTTTAAAACGGTGTTTTGTTTGCTTTTGCATGCTTAAAACAGCATTTTTATCTTGCTTTCACCAACATTAGCTAATATACACGACAGAAACATGAAAATGACAGTTTAAATACTTGAAAACAGCATTTTGTATGTTTTGCAAGCTGCAAACAGCTGTTTTATCTTGATTTTGCAAACATAAGCCATTACACACGATATATACATGAATATGACAGTTTAAATATTTGAAAACGGTGTTTTGTATGCATTTGCATGGTTAAAACAGCATTTTTATCTTGCTTTCACCAACATTAGCTATTATACACGACAGAAACATGAATATGGCAGTATAAATACTTAAAAACGGTGTTTTGTTTGCTTTTAAAGCTTAAAAAAGTATTTTTATCTTGCTTTCACCAACATTAGCTATTATACACGACAGAAACATAAATATGACAGTTTAAATACTTGAAAACAGCATTTGTATGTTCTTGCAAGCTGAAAACAGTTATTTTAGCTTAATTTTGCAAATATAATCCATTACAAACGAAATATACATGAATATGACAGTTTAAATACTTGAAAACGGAGTTTTGTATGCTTTTGCATGCTTAAAACAGCATTTTTATCTTGCTTTCACCAACATTAGCTACTATACACGACAGAAACATGAATATGACAGTTTAAATACTTGAAAACGGTGTTTTGTATGCTTTTGCATGTTTAAAACAGCATTTTTATCTTGCTTTCACCAACATTAGCTATTATACACGACAGAAACATGAAAATGACAATTTAAATACTTGAAAACAGCATTTTGTATGTTTTTGCAAGCTTCAAACATCTATATAATCTTGATTTTGCAAACATAAGCCATTACACGCGACATATACATGAATATGACAGTTTAAATATTTGAAAACGGTGTTTTGTATGCTTTCGCATGCCTAAAAAAGCATTTTTATCTTGCTTTCACCAACATTAGCAAATTATACACGACAGAAACTTGAATATGCCAGTTTAAATACTTAAAAACCGTGTTTTGTTTGCTTTTGCATGTTTAAAACAGCATTTTTATCTTGCTTTCACCAACATTAGCTATTATACACGACAGAAACATAAATATGACAGTTTAAATACTTGAAAACAGCATTTTGTATGTTCTTGCAAGCTGAAAACAGCTATTTTATCTTGATTTTGCAAACGTAATCCATTACAAACGCCATATACATGAATATGACAGTTTATATACTTAAAAACTGGGTTTTGTATGCTTTTCCATGCTTAAAACAGCATTTTTATCTTGCTTTCACCAACATTAGCTACTATACACGACATAAACATGAATATGACAGTTTAAATACTTGAAAACGGGGTTTTGTATGCTTTTGCATGTTTAGAACAGCATTTTTATCTTGTTTTCACCAACATTAGCTATTATACACGACAGAAACATGAATATGACAGTTTAAATACTTGAAAACAGCATTTTGTATGTTTTTGCAAGCTGAAAACATCTATTTTATCTTGATTTTGCAAACATAAGCCATTACACACGACATATACATGAATATGACAGTTTAAATACTTTAAAACGGTGTTTTGTATGCGTTTGCATGCTTAAAACAGCATTTTTATCTTGCTTTCACCAACATTAGCTAATATACAAGACAGAAACATGAATATGACAGTTTAATTACTTGAAAACAGCATTTTGTATGTTTTTGCAAGCTGAAAACAGCTATTTTATCTTGATTTTGCAAACATAAGCCATTACACACGACATATACATGAATATTACAGTTTAAATACTTGAAAACGGTGTTTTGTATGCTTTTGCATGCTTAAAGCAGGATTTTTATCTTGCTTTTACCAACATTAGCTATTATACACGACAGAAACATGAAAATGACAGTTTAAATACTTGAAAACAGCATTTTGTATGTTTTTGCATGCTTAAAACAGCATTTTTATCTTGCTTTCACCAACATTAGCTATTATACACGACAGAAACATGAAAATGACAGTTTAAATACTTGAAAACAGCATTTTGTATGTTTTTGCAAGCTGCAAACAGCTGTTTTATCTTGATTTTGCAAACATAAGCCATTACACACGATATATACATGAATATGACAGTTTAAATATTTGAAAACGGTGTTTTGTATGCATTTGCATGCTTAAAACAGCATTTTTATCTTGCTTTCACCAACATTAGCTACTATACACGACAGAAACATGAATATGACAGTTTAAATACTTGAAAACGGTGTTTTGTATGCTTTTGCATGTTTAAAACAGCATTTTTATCTTGCTTTCACCAACATTAGCTATTATACACGACAGAAACATGAAAATGACAGTTTAAATACTTGAAAACAGCATTTTGTATGTTTTTGCAAGCTGCAAACAGCTATTTTATCTTGATTTTGCAAACATAAACCATTACACGCGACATATAGATGAATATGACAGTTTAAATATTTGAAAACGGTGTTTTGTATGCTTTCGCATGCCTAAAAAAGCATTTTTATCTTGCCTTCACCAACATTAGCAAATTATACACGACAGAAACTTGAATATGCCAGTTTAAATACTTAAAAACCGTGTTTTGTTTGCTTTTGCATGTTTAAAACAGCATTTTTATCTTGCTTTCACCAACATTAGCTATTATACACGACAGAAACATAAATATGACAGTTTAAATACTTGAAAACAGCATTTTGTATGTTCTTGCAAGCTGAAAACAGCTATATTATCTTGATTTTGCAAACATAATCCATTACAAACGCCATATACATGAATATGACAGTTTATATACTTGAAAACGGGGTTTTGTATGCTTTTCCATGCTTAAAACAGCATTTTTATCTTGCTTTCACCAACATTAGCTACTATACACGACATAAACATGAATATGACAGTTTAAATACTTGAAAACGGGGTTTTGTATGCTTTTGCATGTTTAGAACAGCATTTTTATCTTGTTTTCACCAACATTAGCTATTATACACGACAGAAACATGAATATGACAGTTTAAATACTTGAAAACAGCATTTTGAATGTTTTTGCAAGCTGAAAACAGCTATTTTATCTTGATTTTGCAAACATAAGCCATTACACACGACAGAAACATGAATATGACAGTTTAAATACTTGAAAACGGTCTTTTGTATGCTTTTGCATGCTTAAAACAGCATTTTTATCTTACTTTCACCAACATTAGCTATTACACCCGACAGAAACATGAAAATGACAGTTTAAATACTTGAAAACAGCATTTTGTATGTTTTTGCATGCTTAAAACAGCATTTTTATCTTGCTTTCACCAACAGTAGCTATTATACACGACAGAAACATGAAAATGACAGTTTAAATACTTGAAAACAGCATTTTGTATGTTTTTGCAAGCTGCAAACAGCTGTTTTATCTTGATTTTGCAAACATAAGCCATTACACACGATATATACATGAATATGACAGTTTAAATATTAGAAAACGGTGTTTTGTATGCATTTGCATGCTTAAAACAGCATTTTTATCTTGCTTTCACCAACATTAGCTATTATACACGACAGAAACATGAATATGGCAGTTTAAATACTTAAAACGGTGTTTTGTTTGCTTTTGCATGCTTAAAACAGTATTTTTATCTTGCTTTCACTAACATTAGCTATTATACACGACAGAAACATAAATATGACAGTTTAAATACTTGAAAACAGCATTTTGTATGTTCTTGCAAGCTGAAAACAGTTATTTTATCTTGATTTTGCAAATATAATCCATTACAAACGAAATATACATGAATATGACAGTTAAAATACTTTAAAACGGTGTTTTGTATGCTTTTGCATGCTTAAAACAGCATTTTTATCTTGCTTTCACCAACATTAGCTAATATACACGACAGAAACATGAATATGACAGTTTAATTACTTAAAAACAGCATTTTGTATGTTTTTGCAAGCTGAAAACAGCTATTTTATCTTGATTTTGCAAACATAAGCCATTACACACGACATATACATGAATATGACAGTTTAAATACTTGAAAACGGTGTTTTGTATGCTTTTGCATTCTTAAAACAGCATTTTTATCTTGCTTTCACCAACAGTAGCTATTATACACGACAGAAACATTAATATGACAGTTTAAATACTTGAAAACGGTGTTTTGTATGCTTTTGCATGCTTAAAACAACATTTTTATCTTGTTTTCACCAACATTAGATATTATACACGACAGAAACATGAATATGACAGTTTAAATACTTGAAACATCAATTTGTGTGTATTTGCAAGCTGAAAACAGCTATTTTATCTTAATTTTGCAAACATAAGCCATTACACACGACATATACATGAATATGACAGTTTAAATACTTGAAAACGGTGTTTTGTATGCTTTTGCATTCTTAAAACAGCATTTTTATCTTGCTTTCACCAACAGTAGCTATTATACACGACAGAAACATTAATATGACAGTTTAAATACTTGAAAACGGTGTGTTGTATGCTTTTGCATGCTTAAAACAGGATTTTTATCTTGCTTTTACCAACATTAGCTATTATACACGACAGAAACATGAAAATGACAGTTTAAATACTTGAAAACAGCATTTTGTATGTTTTTGCATGCTTAAAACAGCATTTTTATCTTGCTTTCACCAACATTAGCTATTATACACGACAGAAACATGAATATGGCAGTTTAAATACTTAAAAACGGTGTTTTGTTTGCTTTTGCATGCTTAAAACAGTATTTTTATCTTGCTTTCACTAACATTAGCTATTATACACGACAGAAACATAAATATGACAGTTTAAATACTTGAAAACAGCATTTTGTATGTTCTTGCAAGCTGAAAACAGTTATTTTATCTTGATTTTGCAAATATAATCCATTACAAACGAAATATACATGAATATGACAGTTTAAATACTTGAAAACGGAGTTTTGTATGCTTTTGCATGCTTAAAACAACATTTTTATCTTGCTTTCACCAACATTAGCTACTATACACGACAGAAACATGAAAATGACAGTTTAAATACTTGAAAACAGCATTTTGTATGTTTTTGCAAGCTGCAAACAGCTATTTTATCTTGATTTTGCAAACATAAGCCATTACACGCGACATATACATGAATATGACAGTTTAAATATTTGAAAACGGTGTTTTGTATGCTTTCGCATGCCTAAAAAAGCATTTTTATCTTTCTTTCACCTACATTAGCAAATTATACACGACAGAAACTTGAATATGCCAGTTTAAATACTTAAAAACCGTGTTTTGTTTGCTTTTGCATGTTCAAAACAGTATTTTTATCTTGCTTTCACCAACATTAGCTATTATACACGACAGAAACATAAATATGACAGTTTAAATACTTGAAAACAGCATTTTGTATGTTCTTGCAAGCTGAAAACAGCTATTTTATCTTGATTTTGCAAACATAATCCATTACAAACGCCATATACATGAATATGACAGTTTATATACTTGAAAACGGGGTTTTGTATGCTTTTCCATGCTTAAAACAGCATTTTTATCTTGCTTTCACCAACATTAGCTACTATACACGACATAAACATGAATATGACAGTTTAAATACTTGAAAACGGGGTTTTGTATGCTTTTGCATGTTTAGAACAGCATTTTTATCTTGTTTTCACCAACATTAGCTATTATACACGACAGAAACATGAATATGACAGTTTAAATACTATCTTGATTTTGCAAACATAAGATATTACACACGACAGAAACATGAATAATACAGTTTAAATACTTGAAAACGGTCTTTTGTATGCTTTTGCATGCTTAAAACAGCATTTTTATCTTGCTTTCACCAACATTAGCTATTACACCCGACAGAAACATGAATATGACAGTTTAAATACATGAAAACAGCATTTTGTATGTTTTTGAAAGCTGATTTTGCAAACATAAGCCATTACACACGACATATACATGAATATGACAGTTTAAATACTTTAAAACGGTGTTTTGTATGCTTTTGCATGCTTAAAACAGCATTTTTATCTTGCTTTCACCAACATTAGCTAATATACAGGACAGAAACATGAATATGACAGTTTAGTTACTTGAAAACAGCATTTTGTATGTTTTTGCAAGCTGAAAACAGCTATTTTATCTTGATTTTGCAAACATAAGCCATTACACACGACATATACATGAATATTACAGTTTAAATACTTGAAAACGGTGTTTTGTATGCTTTTGCATGCTAAAAACATGATTTTTATCTTGCTTTTACCAACATTAGCTATAATACACGACAGAAACATGAAAATGACAGTTTAAATACTTGAAAGCAGCATTATGTATGCTTTTGCATGCTTAAAGCAGCATTTTTATCTTGCTTTTACCAACATTAGCTATTATACACGACAGAAACATGAATATGACAGTTTAAATACTTGAAAACAGCATTTTGTATGTTTTTGCAAGCTGCAAACAGTTATTTTATCTTGATTTTGCAAACATAAGCCATTACACACGACATATACATGAATATGACAGTTTAAATACTTGAAAACGGTGTTTTGTATGCTTTTGCATGCTTAAAACAACATTTTTATCTTGTTTTCACCAACATTAGATATTATACACGACAGAAACATGAATATGACAGTTTAAATACTTGAAACATCAATTTGTGTGTATTTGCAAGCTGAAAACAGCTATTTTATCTTAATTTTGCAAACATAAGCCATTACACACGACATATACATGAATATGACAGATTAAATACTTGAAAACGGTGTTTTGTATGCTTTTGCATGCTTTAAACAGCATTTTTATCTTGCTTTCACTAACATTAGCTATTATACACGACAGAAACATAAATATGACAGTTTAAATAATTGAAAACAATGTTTTGTATGCTTTTGCATGCTTAAAACAGCATTTTTATCTTGCTTTCACCAACAGTAGCTATTATACACTACAGAAACATGAATATGACAGTTTAAATACTTGAAAACGGTGTTTTGTTTGCTTTTGCATGCTTAAAACAGCATTTTTATCTTGCTTTCACCAACATTAGATATTATACACGACAGAAACATGAATATGACTGTTTAAATACTTGAAAACAGCATTTTGTATGTTTTTTTTAAGCTGAAAACAGCTATTTTATCTTGATTTTGCAAACATAAGCCATTACACACGACATATTCATGAATATGATAGTTTAAATATTTGAAAACGGTGTTTTGTATGCTTTTGCATGCTTAAAACAGCATTTTTATCTTGCTTTTACCAACATTAGCTATTATACACGACAGAAACATGAATATGGCAGTTTAAATACTTAAAAACGGTGTTTTGTTTGCTTTTGCATGCTTAAAACAGCATTTTTATCTTGCTTTCACCAACATTAGCTATTATACACGACAGAAACATGAATATGACAGTTTAAATACTTGAAAACAGCATTTTGTATGTTTTTGCAAGCTGAAAACAGCTATTTTATCTTTATTTTGCAAACATAAGCCATTACACACGACATATACATGAATATGACAGTTTAAATACTTGAAAACGGTGTTTTGTATGCTTTTGCATGCTTAAAACAGCATTTTTATCTTGCTTTCACCAACATTAGCTATTATACACGATAGAAACATGAATATGACAGTTTAAATACTTGAAAACAGCATTTTGTATGTTTTTCAAGCTGAAAACAGCTATATTATCTTGATTTTGCAAACATAAGCCATTACACACGACAAATACATGAATATGACAGTTTAAATACTTGAAAACGGTGTTTTGTATGCTTTTGCATGTTAAAAACAGAATTTTTATCTTGCTTTCACCAACATTAGCTATTATACACGACAGAAACATGAAGTTGACAGTTTAAATACTTCTAAACAGCATTTTGTATGTTTTTGCAAGCTGAAACCAGCTGTTTTATCTTGATTTTGCAAACATGAGCCATTACACACGACATATACATGTATATGACAGTTTAAATACTTGAAACCGGTGTTTTGTATGCTTTTGCATACTTAGAACAGCATTTTTATCTTGCTTTCACCAACATTAGCTATTATACACGACTGAAACATGAATATGACAGTTTACATACCTAAAAACAGCATTTTTATGTTTTTGCAAGCTGAAAACAGCTATTTTATCTTGATTTTGCAAACATAAGCCATTACACACGACAGAAACATGAATATGACAGTTTAAATACTTGAAAACGGTGTTTTGTATGCTTTTGCATGCTTAAAACAGCATTTTTATCTTGCTTTCACCAACATTAGCTATTGTACACGACAGAAACATGAATATGACAATTTATATACTTTAAAACGGTGTTTTGTATGCTTTTGCATGCTTAAAACAGCATTTTTATCTTGTTTTCACCAACAGTAGCTATTATACACGACAGAAACATGAATATGACAGTTTAAATACTTGAAACGGTGTTTTGTTTGCTTTTGCATGCTTAAAACAGCATTTTTATCTTGCTTTCACCAACATTAGCTATTATACACGACAGAAAAATGAATATGACAGTTAAAGTACTTGAAAACGGTGTTCTGTTTGCTTTTGCATGCTTAAAACAGCATTTTTATCTTGATTTCAACAACATAAGCTATTATACATGACAGAAACATGAATTTGACAGTTTAAATACTTGAAATCAGCATTTTGTATGTTTTTGAAAGCTGAAAACAGCTATTTTATCTTGATTTTGCAAACTTAAGCCATTACACACGACATATACATGAATATTACAGTTTAAATAGTTGAAAACGGTGTTTTGTATGCTTTTGCATGCTTAAAACAACATTTTTATCTTACTTTCACCAACATTAGCTATTATACATGACAGAAACATGAATATAACAGTTTAAATACTTGAAAACAGCATTTTGTATGTTTTTGCAAGCTGAAAACAGCTGTTTTATCTTGATTTTGCAAAAATGAGCCATTACACACGACATATGCATGAATATGACAGTTTAAATACTTGAAAACGGTGTTTTGTTTGCTTTTGCATGCTTAAAACAGCATTTTTATCTTGCTTTCACCAACATTAGCTATTATACACGACATATACATGAATATGACAATTTAAATTCTTTAAACAGCATTTTGTATGTTTTTGCAAGCTAAAAACAGCTATTTTATCTTGATTTTGCAAACATAAGCCATGACACACGACATATACTTGAATATGACAGTTTAAATACTTGAAAACGGTGTTTTGTTTGCTTTTGCTTGCTTAAAACAGCATTTTTATCTTGCTTTCACGCACATTATCTATTATATACGACAAAAACATGAACATGACAATTTAAATACTTGAAAACAGCATTTTGCATGTTTTTGCAAGCTGATAACAGCAATTTTATCTTGATTTTGCAAACATAAGCCATTACACACGACATATACATGAATATGACAGTTTAAGTACTTGAAAACGGTGTTTTGTATGCTTTTGCATGCTTAAAACAGCCTTTTTATCTTGCTTTCACCAACATTAGCTATTATACACGACAGAAACATGAACATGACAATTTAAATACTTGAAAACAGCATTTTGCATGTTTTTGCAAGCTGATAACAGCAATTTTATCTTGATTTTGCAAACATAAGCCATTACACACGACATATACATGAATATGACAGTTTAAATACTTGAAAACGGTGTTTTGTATGCTTTTGCATGCTTAAAACAGTATTTTTATCTTGCTTTCACCAACAATAGCTATTATACACGACAGAAGCATGAATATGACAGTTTAAATACTTGAAAACAGCATTTTGTATGTTTTTGCAAGCTGAAAACAGCTATTTTATCTTGATTTTGCAAACATAAGCCATTACACGCGACATATACATGAATATGACAGTTTAAATACTTAAAAACAGCATTTTGTATGTTTTTGCAAGCTGTAAACAGCTATTTGATTTTGATTTTGCAAACATAAGCCATTACACACGACATATACATAAATATGACAGTTTTAATACTTGAAAACGGTGTTTTGTATGCTTTTGCATGCTTAAAACAGCATTTTCATCTTGCTTTCACTAACATTAGCTATTATACACGACAGAAACATGAATATGTCAGTTTAAATACTTGAAAACAGCATTTTGTATGTTTTTGCAAGCTGAAAACAGCTATTTTATCTTGATTTTTCAAACATAAGCCATTACACACGACATATACATGAATATGACAGTTTAAATACTTGGACACAGCATTTTGTATGTTTTTGCAAGCTGATAACGGCTATTTTATCATGATTTTGCAAACTTACGCTATTACACACGACATATACATGAATATGACAGTTTAAATACTTGAAAACGGTGTTTTGTATGCTTTTGCATGCTTAAAACAGCATTTTTATCATGCTTTCACCAACATTAGCCATTACACACGACATATACATGAATATGACAATTTAAATACTTGAAAACAGCATTTTGTATGTTTTTGCAAGCTGAAAACAGATATTTTATCTTGATTTTGCAAACATAAGCCATGACACACGACATATACTTGAATATGACAGTTTAAATACTTGAAAACGGTGTTTTGTTTGCTTTTGCATGCTTAAAACAGCATTTATATCTTGCTTTCACGCACATTATCTATTATACACGACAAAAACATGAATATGACAATTTAAATACTTTAAAGCAGCATTTTGTATGTTTTTGCAAGCTGAAAACAGCTATTTTATCTTGATTTTGCAAACATAAGCCATTACACACGACATATACATGAATATGACTGTTTAAATACTTGAAAACGGTGTTTTGTTGCTTTTGCATGCTTAGAACAGCATTTTTATCTTGCTTTCACCAACATTAGCTATTATACACCACAGAAACATGAATATGACAGTTTAAATACTTGAAAACAGCATTTTGTATGTTTTTGCAAGCTGAAAACAGCTATTTTATCTTGATTTTGCAAACATAAGTCATTACACACGACAAATACATGAATATATCAGTTTAAATACTTGAAAACGGTGTTTTGTATGCTTTTGCATGCTTAAAACAGCATTTTTATCTTGATTTCACCAACATTAGCCATTACACACGACATATACTTGAATATGACAGTTTAAATACTTGAAAACAGCATTTTGTATGTTTTTGCAAGCTGAAAACAGCTAATTTATCTTGGTTTTGCAAACATAAGCCATTACACACGACCAATACATGAATATGAATGTTGAAATACTTGAAAACGGTGTTTTGTATGCTTTTGCATGCTTAAAACAGCATTTTTATCTTGCTTTCACCAACATTAGCTATTATACACGACAGAAACATGAATATGACAGTTTAAATACTTGAAAACAGCATTTTGTAGGTTTTTGCAAGCTGAAAACAGGTATTTTATCTTTATTTTGCCAACATAAGCCATTACACACGACATATACATGAATATGACTGTTTAAATACTTGAAAACGGTGTTTTGTTGCTTTTGCATGCTTAGAGCAGCATTTTTATCTTGCTTTCACCAACATTAGCTATTATACACGACAGAAACATGAACATTACAATCTAAATACTTGAAAACAGCATTTTGTAAGTTTTTGCAAGCTGAAAACAGCTATTTTATCTTGATTTTGCAAACATAAGCCTTTACACACGACATATACATGAATATGACATTTTAAAAACTTGAAAACGGTGTTTTGTATGCTTTTGCATACTTAAAACATCATTTTTATCTTGCTTTCACCAACATTAGCTATTATACACGACAGAAACATGAATATGACAGTATAAATACTTGAAAACAGCATTTTGTATGCCTTTGCAAGCTGAAAACATCTATATTATCTTGATTTTTCAAACATAAGCCATTACACATGACATATACATGAATATGACAGTTTAAATACTTGAAAACGGTGTTTTGTTTGCTTTTGCATGCTTAAAACAGCATTTTTATCTTGCTTTCTCCAACATAAGCTATTATACACGACAGAAACATGAATATGACAATTTAAATACTTGAAAACAGCATTTTGTATGTTTTTGCAAGCTGAAAACAGCTATTTTATCTTGATTTTGCAAACATAAGCCATTACACACGACATATACATGAATATGACAGTTTAAATACTTAAAAACGGTGTTTTGTTTGCTTTTGCATGCTTAAAACAGCATTTTTATCTTGATTTCACCAACATTAGCCATTACACACGACATATACATGAATATGACAGTTTAAATATTTGAAAACAGTGTTTTGTTTGCTTTTGCATGCTTAAAACAGCATTTTTATCTTGCTTTCTCCAACATTAGCTATTATACACGACAGAAACATGAATATGACAATTTAAATACTTGAAAACAGCATTTTGTATGTTTTTGCAATCTTATAACAGCTATTTTATTTTGATTTTGCAAACATAAGCCATATACATAAATATGACAGTTTAAATACTTGAAAACGGTGTTTTGTTTGCTTTTGCATGCTTAAAACAGCATTTTTGTCTTGCTTTCACCAACATTAACTATTATACACGATATATACATGAATATGACAATTTAAATACTTGAAAACAGCATTTTGTATGTTTTTGCAAGCTGAAAACAGCAATATTATCTTGATTTTGCAAACATAAGCCATTACACACGACATATACATGAATATGATAGTTTAAATACTTGAAAACGGTGATTTGTATGACTTTGCATTCTAAAAACAGCATTTTGATCTTGCTTTCACCAACATTAGCTATTATACACGACAGAAACATGAATATGACAGTTTAAATACTTGAAAACAGCATTTTGTATGTTTTTGCAAGCTGAAAACAGCTATTTTATCTTGATTTTGCAAACATAAGCCATTACACACGACATATACATGAATATGATAGTTTAAGTACTTGAAAACGGTGTTTTGTATGCTTTTGCATGCTTAAAACAGCATTTTTATCTAGCTTTCACCAACATTAGCTATTATACACGACAGAAACATGAATATGACAGTTTAAATAATTGAAAACAGCATTTTGTATGTTTTTGCAAGCTGAAAACAGATATTTTATCTTGATTTTGCAAACATAAGCCATTACACAGGACATATACATGAATATGACAGTTTAAATACTTAAAAACAGCATTTTGTATGTTTTTGCAAGCTGAAAACAGCTAATTTATCTTGGTTTTGCAAACATAAGCCATTACACACGACCAATACATGAATATGAATGTTGAAATACTTGAAAACGGTGTTTTGTATGCTTTTGCATGCTTAAAACAGCATTTTTATCTTGCTTTCACCAACATTAGCTATTATACACGACAGAAACATGAATATGACAGTTTAAATACTTGAAAACAGCATTTTGTAGGTTTTTGCAAGCTGAAAACAGGTATTTTATTTTTATTTTGCCAACATAAGCCATTACACACGACACATACATGAATATGACAGTTCAAATACTTGAAAACGGTGTTTTGTATGCTTTTGCATGCTTAAAACAGCATTTTTATCTTGCTTTCACCAACATTAGCTATTATACTCGACAGAAACATGAATATGACAGTTTAAATACTTGGAAACAGCATTTTGTATGTTTTTGCAAGCTGATAACGGCTATTTTATCTTGATTTTGCAAACATAAGCCATTACACACGACATATACATGAATATGACAGTTTAAATACTTGAAAACGGTGTTTTGTTTGCTTTTGCATGCTTAGAACAGCATTTTTATCTTGCTTTCACCAACATTAGCTATTATACACGACAGAAACATGAACATGACAATTTAAATACTTGAAAACAGCATTTTGTATGTTTTTGCAAGCTGAAAACAGCTATTTTATCTTGATTTTGCAAACATAAGCCATTACACACGACATAAAGATGAATATGACAGTTTAAATACTTGAAAACGGTGTTTTGTTTGCTTTTGCATGCTTAAAACAGCATTTTTATCTTGCCTTCACCAACATTAGCTATTATACACGACATATACATGAATATGACAATTTAAATTCTTGAAAACAGCATTTTGTATGTTTTTGCAAGCTGAAAACAGCTATTTTATCTTGATTTTGCAAACATAAGCCATTACACACGACATATACAAGGATATGACAGTTTAAATACTTGAAAACAGTGTTTTGTATGCTTTTGCATGCTTAAAACATCATTTTTATCTTGCTTTTACCAACATTAGCCATTACACACGACATATACATGAATATGACAGTTTAAATTCTTAAAAACAGCATTTTGTATGTTTTTGCAAGCTGAAAACAACTATTTTATCTTGATTTTGCAAACTTAAGCCATTACACACGACATATACATGAATATGATATTTTAAATACTTAAAAACGGTGTTTTGTATGCTTTTGCATGCTTAAAACAGCAATTTTATCTTGATTTCACCAACATTAGCCATTAAACACGACAGAAACATGAATATGACAGTTTAAATACTTGAAAACAGCATTTTGTATGCTTTTGCAAGCTGAAAACAGCAAATTTATCTTGATTTTTCAAACATAGGCCATTACACATGACATATACATGAATATGACAGTTTAAATACTTGAAAACGGTGTTTTGTTTGCTTTTGCATGCTTAAAACAGCATTTTTATCTTGCTTTCTCCAACATTAGCTATTATACACGACAGAAACATGAATATGACAATTTAAATACTTGAAAACAGCATTTTGTATGTTTTTGCAAGCTGAAAACAGCTATTTTATCTTGATTTTGCAAACATAAGCCATTACACACGACATATACATGAATATGACAGTTTAAATACTTGAAAACGGTGTTTTGTTTGCTTTTGCATGCTTAAAACAGCATTTTTATCTTGCTTTCACCAACATTAGCTATTATACACGACATATACATGAATATGACAATTTAAATTCTTTAAACAGCATTTTGTATGTTTTTGCAAGCTGAAAACAGCTATTTTATCTTGATTTTGCAAACATAAGCCATGACACATGACATATACTTGAATATGACAGTTTAAATACTTGAAAACGGTGTATTGTTTGCTTTTGCATGCTTAAAACAGCATTTTTATCTTGCTTTCACGCACATTATCTATTATACACGACAAAAACATGAATATGACAATTTAAATACTTGAAAACAGCATTTTGTATGTTTTTGCAAGCTGAAAACAGCTATTTTATCTTGATTTTGCAAACATAAGCCATTACACACG
>CAWWDY010000888.1:0-48613 GCA_963942605.1 Poecilus cupreus | reverse complement strand
CACCGTTTTCAAGTATTTAAACTGTCATATTCATGTATATGTCGTGTGTAATGGCTTATGTTTGCAAAATCAAGATAAAATAGCTGTTTTCAGCTTGCAAAAACATACAAAATGCTGTTTTTAAGTATTTAAACTGCCATATTCATGTATATGTCGTGTGTAATGGCTTATGTTTGCAAAAACATACAAAATGCTGTTTTCAAGTATTTAAACTGTCATATTCAAGTATATGTCGTGTGTAATGGCTAATGTTGGTGAAATCAAGATAAAAATGCTGTTTTAAGCATGCAAAAGCATACAAAACACCGTTTTCAAGTATTTAAACTGTCAAATTCATGTATATGTCGTGTGTAATGGTTTATGTTTGCAAAATCAAGATAAATAGCTGTTTTCAACTTGCAAAATCATACAAATTGCTGTTTTCAAGTATTAAAACTGTCATATTCATGTTTCTGTCGTGTATAATAGCTAATGTTGGTGAAAGCAAGATAAAAATGCTGTTTTAAGCATGCATAGGCAATACAAAACACCCTTTTTAAGTATTTAAACTGTCATATTCATGTATATGTCGTGTGTAATGGCTTATGTTTGCAAAATCAAGATAAAATAACTGTTTTCAGCTTGCAAAAACATACAAAATGCTGTTTTCAATTATTTAAACTGTCATATTCATGTTTTTGTCGTGTATAATAGCTAATGTTGGTGAAAGCAAGTTAAAAATGCTGTTTTAAAATTGCAAAAGCATACAAATCACCGTTTTCAAGTATTTAAACTGTCATATTCAAGCATATGTCGTGTGTTTTGGCTTTTGTTTGCAAAATCAAGATGAAATAGCTTTTTTCAGCTTGCAAAAACATACAAAATGCAGTTTTCAAGTATTTAAACTGTCATATTTATGTTTTTGTCGTGTATAATAGCTAATGTTGGTGAAAGCAAGATAAAAATGCTGTTTTAAGCATGCAAAAGCATACAAAACACCGTTTTCAAGTATTTAAACTGTCATATTCATGTATATGTCGTGTGTAATGGCTTATGTTTGCAAAATCAAGATAAAATAGCTGTTTTCAGCTTGCAAAAACATACAAAATGCTGTTTTTAAGTATTTAAACTGTCATATTCATGTATATGTAGTGTGTAATGGCTTATGTTTGCAAAAACATACAAAATGCTGTTTTCAAGTATTTAAACTGTCATATTCAAGTATATGTCGTGTGTAATGGCTAATGTTGGTGAAATCAAGATAAAAATGCTGTTTTAAGCATGCAAAAGCATACAAAACACCGTTTTCAAGTATTTAAACTGTCATATTCATGTTTCTGTCATGTATACTAGCTAATGTTGGTGAAAGCAAGATAAAAATGCTGTTTTAAGCATGCAAAAGCATACAAAACACCGTTTTCAAGTATTTGAACTGTCATATTCATGTATATGTCGTGTGTAATGGCTTATGTTTGCAAAATCAAGATATATTAGCTGTTTTCAGCTTGCAAAAACCTACAAAATGCTGTTTTCAAGTATTTAAATTGTCATATTCATGTTTCTGTCGTGTATAATAGCTAATGTTGGTGAAAGCAAGATAAAAATGCTATTTTAAGCATGCAAAAGCAAACAAAACACAGTTTTCAAGTATATAAACTATCATATTCATGTATATGTCGTTTGTAATGGCTTATGTTTGCAAAATCAAGATAAAATAGATGTTTTCAGCTTGCAAAAACATACAAAATGCTGTTTCCAAGTATTTAAACTGTCATATTCATGTATATGTCGTGTGTAATGGCTTATGTTTGCAAAATCAAGATAAAATAGCTGTTTTCAGCTTGCAAAAACACACAAAATACTGTTTTCAAGTATTCTAAACTGTCATATTCATGTTTCTGTCGTGTATAATAGCTAATGTTGGTGAAAGCAAGATAAAAATGCTGTTTTAAGCATGCAAAAGCATACAAAACACCGTTTTCAAGAATTTAAACTGTCATATTCATATATATGTCGTGTGTAATGGCTTATGTTTGCAAAATCAAGATAAAATAGCTGTTTTCAGCTTGCAAAAACATACAAAATGCTGTTTTCAAATATTTAAATTGTCATATTCATGTTTATGTCGTGTGTAATGGCTAATGTTGGTGAAATCAAGATAAAAATGCTGTTTTAAGCAAGCAAAAGCATACAAAACACCGTTATCAAGTATTTAAACCGTCATATTCATGTATATGTCGTGTGTAATGGCTTATGTTTGCAAAATCAAGATAAAATAGCTGTTTTCAGCTTGCAAAAACATACAAAATGCTGTTTTCAAGTATTTAAATTGTCATATTCATGTATATGTCGTGTGTAATGGCTAATGTTAGTGAAAGCAAGATAAAAATGCTGTTTTAAGCATGCAAAAGCATACAAAACACCGTTTTCAAGTATTTAAACTGTCATATTCATGTATTTGTCGTGTGTAATGGCTTATGTTTGCAAAATCAAGATAAAATGGCCGTTATCAGCTTGCAAAAACATACAAAATGCTGTTTCCAAGTATTTAAACTGTCATATTCATGTATATGTCGTGTGTAATGGCTTATGTTTGCAAAATCAAGATAAAATAGCTGTTTTCAGCTTGCAAAAACACACAAAATACTGTTTTCAAGTATACTAAACTGTCATATTCATGTTTCTGTCGTGTATAATAGCTAATGTTGGTGAAAGCAAGATAAAAATGCTGTTTTAAGCATGCAAAAGCATACAAAACACCGTTTTCAAGTATTTAAACTGTCATATTCATATATATGTCGTGTGTAAAAGCTTAAGTTTGCAAAACCAAGATAAAATAGCTGTTTTCAGCTTGCAAAAATATACAAAATGCTGTTTTTAAGTATTTAAATTGTTAAATTCATGTTTCTGTTGTATATAATAGCTAATGTTGGTGAAAGCAAAATAAAAATGCTGTTTTAAGCATGCAAAAGCATACAAAACACCGTTTTCAAGTATTTGAACTGTCATATTCATGTATATGTTGTGTGTAATGGCTTATATTTGCAAAATCAAGATAAAATAGCTGTTTTCAGCTTGCAAAAACCTACAAAATGCTGTTTTCAAGTATTTAAACTGTCATATTCATGTTTCTGTCGTGTATAATAGCTAATGTTGGTGAAAGCAAAATAAAAATGCTGTTTTAAGCATGCAAAAGCATACAAAACACCGTTTTCAAGTATTTAAAACTATCATATTCATGTATATGTTGTGTGTAATGGCTTATATTTGCAAAATCAAGATAAAATAGCTGTTTTCAGCTTGCAAAAAGATACAAAATGCTGTTTTCAAGTATTTAAACTGTCATATTCATGTTTTTGTCGTGTATAATAGCTAATGTTGGTGAAAGCAAGATTAAAATGCTGTTTTAAGCATGCAAAACCATACAAAACACCGTTTTCAAATATTTGAATTGTCATATTCAAGTATATGTCGTGTGTAATGGCTTATGTTTGCAAAATCAAGATAAAATAGCTGTTTTCAACTTGCAAAAACCTACAAAATGCTGTTTTCAAGTATTTAAACTGTCATATTCATGTATATGTCGTGTGTAATGACTTGTGTTTGCTAAATCAAGATAAAATATCCGTTTTCAGCTTGCAAAAACATACAAAATGCTGTTTTAAAGTACTAAAATTGTCATATTCATGTTTCTCTCGTGTATAATAGCTAATGTTGGTGAAAGCAAGATAAAAATTCTGTTTTAAGCATGCAAAAGCATACAAAACACCGTTTTCAAGTATTTAAACTGTCATATTCATGTATATGTCGTGTGTAATGGCTTATGTTTGCAAAATCAAGATAAAATAGCTGTTTTCAGCTTGCAAAAACATACAAAATGCTGTTTTCAAGTATTTAAACTGTCATATTCATGTTTTTGTCGTGTATAATAGCTAATGTTGGTGCAAGCAAGATAAAAATGCTGTTTTAAGCATGCAAAAGCATACAAAACACCGTTTTAAAGTATTTAAACTGTCATATTCATGTATATGTCGTGTGTAATGGCTTATGTTTGCAAAATCAAGATAAAATAGCTGTTTTCAGCTTGCAAAAACACACAAAATACTGTTTTCAAGTATTCTAAACTGTCATATTCATGTTTCTGTCGTGTATAATAGCTAATGTTGGTGAAAGCAAGATACAAATGCTGTTTTAGGCATGCAAAAGCAAACAAAACACCGATTTCAAGTATTTAAACTGTCATATTCATGTATATGTCTTGTGTAATGGCTTATGTTTGCAAAATCAAGATAAAATAGCTGTTTTCAGCTTGCAAAAACCTACAAAGTGCTGTTTTCAAGTATTTAAACTGTCATATTCATGTTTCTGTCGTGTATAATAGCTAATGTTGGTGAAAGCAAGATAAAAATGCTGTTTTAAGCATGCAAAACAAACAAAACACCGTTTTCAAGTATTAAAACTGTCATATTCATGTGAATGTCGTGTGTAAAAGCTTAAGTTTGCAAAACCAAGATAAAATAGCTGTTTTCAGCTTGCAAAAATATACAAAATGCTGTTTTTAAGTATTTAAATTGTCAAATTCATGTTTCTGTTGTACATAATAGCTAATGTTGGTGAAAGCAAAATAAAAATGCTGTTTTAAGCATGCAAAAGCATACAAAACACCGTTTTCAAGAATTTGAACTGTCATATTCATGTATATGTTGTGCGTAATGGCTTATATTTGCAAAATCAAGATAAAATAGCTGTTTTCAGCTTGCAAAAACCTACAAAATGCTGTTTTCAAGTATTTAAACTGTCATATTCATGTTTCTGTCGTGTATAATAGCTAATGTTGGTGAAAGCAAGATAAAAATGCTGTTTTAAGCATGCAAAAGCATACAAAACACCGTTTTCAAGTATTTGAACTGTCATATTCATGTATATGTCGTGTGTAATGGCTTATGTTTGCAAAATCATTATAAAATAGCTGTTTTCAGCTTGCAAAAACCTACAAAATGCTGTTTTAAAGTATTTAAACTGTCATATTCATGTTTCTGTCGTGTATAATAGCTAATGTTGGTGAAAGCAAAATAAAAATGCTGTTTTAAGCATGCAAAAGCATACAAAACACCGTTTTCATGTATTTAAACTATCATATTCATGTATATGTTGTGTGTAATGGCTTATATTTGCAAAATCAAGATAAAATAGCTGTTTTCAGCTTGCAAAAACATACAAAATGCTGTTTTCAAGTATTTAAACTGTCATATTCATGTTTTTGTCGTGTATAATAGCTAATGTTGGTGCAAGCAAGATAAAAATGCTGTTTTAAGCATGCAAAAGCATACAAAACACCGTTTTAAAGTATTTAAACTGTCATATTCATGTATATGTCGTGTGTAATGGCTTATGTTTGCAAAATCAAGATAAAATAGCTGTTTTCAGCTTGCAAAAACACACAAAATACTGTTTTCAAGTATTCTAAACTGTCATATTCATGTTTCTGTCGTGTATAATAGCTAATGTTGGTGAAAGCAAGATACAAATGCTGTTTTAGGCATGCAAAAGCAAACAAAACACCGATTTCAAGTATTTAAACTGTCATATTCATGTTTCTGTCGTGTATAATAGCTAATGTTGGTGAAAGCAAAATAAAAATGCTGTTTTAAGCATGCAAAAGCATACAAAACACCGTTTTCAAGTATTTAAACTATCATATTCATGTATATGTTGTGTGTAATGGCTTATATTTGCAAAATCAAGATAAAATAGCTGTTTTCAGCTTGCAAAAAGATACAAAATGCTGTTTTCAAGTATTTAAACTGTCATATTCATGTTTTTGTCGTGTATAATAGCTAATGTTGGTGAAAGCAAGATTAAAATGCTGTTTTAAGCATGCAAAACCATACAAAACACCGTTTTCAAATATTTGAATTGTCATATTCAAGTATATGTCGTGTGTAATGGCTTATGTTTGCAAAATCAAGATAAAATAGCTGTTTTCAACTTGCAAAAACCTACAAAATGCTGTTTTCAAGTATTTAAACTGTCATATTCATGTATATGTCGTGTGTAATGACTTGTGTTTGCTAAATCAAGATAAAATATCCGTTTTCAGCTTGCAAAAACATACAAAATGCTGTTTTAAAGTACTAAAATTGTCATATTCATGTTTCTCTCGTGTATAATAGCTAATGTTGGTGAAAGCAAGATAAAAATTCTGTTTTAAGCATGCAAAAGCATACAAAACACCGTTTTCAAGTATTTCAACTGTCATATTCATGTATATGTCGTGTGTAATGGCTTATGTTTGCAAAATCAAGATAAAATAGCTGTTTTCAGCTTGCAAAAACATACAAAATGCTGTTTTCAAGTATTTAAACTGTCATATTCATGTTTTTGTCGTGTATAATAGCTAATGTTGGTGCAAGCAAGATAAAAATGCTGTTTTAAGCATGCAAAAGCATACAAAACACCGTTTTAAAGTATTTAAACCGTCATATTCATGTATATGTCGTGTGTAATGGCTTATGTTTGCAAAATCAAGATAAAATAGCTGTTTTCAGCTTGCAAAAACACACAAAATACTGTTTTCAAGTATTCTAAACTGTCATATTCATGTTTCTGTCGTGTATAATAGCTAATGTTGGTGAAAGCAAGATACAAATGCTGTTTTAGGCATGCAAAAGCAAACAAAACACCGATTTCAAGTATTTAAACTGTCATATTCATGTATATGTTTTGTGTAATGGCTTATGTTTGCAAAATCAAGATAAAATAGCTGTTTTCAGCTTGCAAAAACCTACAAAGTGCTGTTTTCAAGTATTTAAACTGTCATATTCATGTTTCTGTCGTGTATAATAGCTAATGTTGGTGAAAGCAAGATAAAAATGCTGTTTTAAGCATGCAAAAGCATACAAAACACCGTTTTCAAGTATTTGAACTGTCATATTCATGTATATGTCGTGTGTAATGGCTTATGTTTGCAAAATCATTATAAAATAGCTGTTTTCAGCTTGCAAAAACCTACAAAATGCTGTTTTAAAGTATTTAAACTGTCATATTCATGTTTCTGTCGTGTATAATAGCTAATGTTGGTGAAAGCAAAATAAAAATGCTGTTTTAAGCATGCAAAAGCATACAAAACACCGTTTTCATGTATTTAAACTATCATATTCATGTATATGTTGTGTGTAATGGCTTATATTTGCAAAATCAAGATAAAATAGCTGTTTTCAGCTTGCAAAAACATACAAAATGCTGTTTTCAAGTATTTAAACTGTCATATTCATGTTTTTGTCGTGTATAATAGCTAATGTTGGTGCAAGCAAGATAAAAATGCTGTTTTAAGCATGCAAAAGCATACAAAACACCGTTTTAAAGTATTTAAACTGTCATATTCATGTATATGTCGTGTGTAATGGCTTATGTTTGCAAAATCAAGATAAAATAGCTGTTTTCAGCTTGCAAAAACACACAAAATACTGTTTTCAAGTATTCTAAACTGTCATATTCATGTTTCTGTCGTGTATAATAGCTAATGTTGGTGAAAGCAAGATACAAATGCTATTTTAAGCATGCAAAAGCATACAAAACACCGTTTTCATGTATTTAAACTATCATATTCATGTATATGTTGTGTGTAATGGCTTATATTTTCAAAATCAAGATAAAATAGCTGTTTTCAGCTTGCAAAAAGATACAAAATGCTGTTTTCAAGTATTTAAACTGTCTTATTCATGTTTTTGTCGTGTATAATAGCTAATGTTGGTGAAAGCAAGATAAAAATGCTGTTTTAAGCATGCAAAACCATACAAAACACCGTTTTCAAATATTTGAATTGTTATATTCAAGTATATGTCGTGTGTAATGGCTTATGTTTGCAAAATCAAGATAAAATAGCTGTTTTCAACTTGCAAAAACCTACAAAATGCTGTTTTCAAGTATTTAAACTGTCATATTCATGTATATGTCGTGTGTAATGACTTGTGTTTGCAAAATCAAGATAAAATATCCGTTTTCAGCTTGCAAAAACATACAAAATGCTGTTTTAAAGTACTAAAATTGTCATATTCATGTTTCTCTCGTGTATAATAGCTAATGTTGGTGAAAGCAAGATAAAAATGCTGTTTTAAGCATGCAAAAGCATACAAAACACCGTTTTCAAGTATTTAAACTGTCATATTCATGTATATGTCGTGTGTAATGGCTTATGTTTGCAAAATCAAGATAAAATAGCTGTTTTCAGCTTGCAAAAACACACAAAATACTGTTTTCAAGTATTCTAAACTGTCATATTCATGTTTCTGTCGTGTATAATAGCTAATGTTGGTGAAAGCAAGATACAAATGCTGTTTTAGGCATGCAAAAGCAAACAAAACACCGATTTCAAGTATTTAAACTGTCATATTCATGTATATGTCTTGTGTAATGGCTTATGTTTGCAAAATCAAGATAAAATAGCTGTTTTCAGCTTGCAAAAACCTACAAAGTGCTGTTTTCAAGTATTTAAACTGTCATATTCATGTTTCTGTCGTGTATAATAGCTAATGTTGGTGAAAGCAAGATAAAAATGCTGTTTTAAGCATGCAAAACAAACAAAACACCGTTTTCAAGTATTAAAACTGTCATATTCATGTGAATGTCGTGTGTAAAAGCTTAAGTTTGCAAAACCAAGATAAAATAGCTGTTTTCAGCTTGCAAAAATATACAAAATGCTGTTTTTAAGTATTTAAATTGTCAAATTCATGTTTCTGTTGTACATAATAGCTAATGTTGGTGAAAGCAAAATAAAAATGCTGTTTTAAGCATGCAAAAGCATACAAAACACCGTTTCAAGAATTTGAACTGTCATATTCATGTATATGTTGTGCGTAATGGCTTATATTTGCAAAATCAAGATAAAATAGCTGTTTTCAGCTTGCAAAAACCTACAAAATGCTGTTTTCAAGTATTTAAACTGTCATATTCATGTTTCTGTCGTGTATAATAGCTAATGTTGGTGAAAGCAAGATAAAAATGCTGTTTTAAGCATGCAAAAGCATACAAAACACCGTTTTCAAGTATTTGAACTGTCATATTCATGTATATGTCGTGTGTAATGGCTTATGTTTGCAAAATCATTATAAAATAGCTGTTTTCAGCTTGCAAAAACCTACAAAATGCTGTTTTAAAGTATTTAAACTGTCATATTCATGTTTCTGTCGTGTATAATAGCTAATGTTGGTGAAAGCAAAATAAAAATGCTGTTTTAAGCATGCAAAAGCATACAAAACACCGTTTTCATGTATTTAAACTATCATATTCATGTATATGTTGTGTGTAATGGCTTATATTTGCAAAATCAAGATAAAATAGCTGTTTTCAGCTTGCAAAAACATACAAAATGCTGTTTTCAAGTATTTAAACTGTCATATTCATGTTTTTGTCGTGTATAATAGCTAATGTTGGTGCAAGCAAGATAAAAATGCTGTTTTAAGCATGCAAAAGCATACAAAACACCGTTTTAAAGTATTTAAACTGTCATATTCATGTATATGTCGTGTGTAATGGCTTATGTTTGCAAAATCAAGATAAAATAGCTGTTTTCAGCTTGCAAAAACACACAAAATACTGTTTTCAAGTATTCTAAACTGTCATATTCATGTTTCTGTCGTGTATAATAGCTAATGTTGGTGAAAGCAAGATACAAATGCTGTTTTAGGCATGCAAAAGCAAACAAAACACCGATTTCAAGTATTTAAACTGTCATATTCATGTTTCTGTCGTGTATAATAGCTAATGTTGGTGAAAGCAAAATAAAATGCTGTTTTAAGCATGCAAAAGCATACAAAACACCGTTTTCAAGTATTTAAACTATCATATTCATGTATATGTTGTGTGTAATGGCTTATATTTGCAAAATCAAGATAAAATAGCTGTTTTCAGCTTGCAAAAAGATACAAAATGCTGTTTTCAAGTATTTAAACTGTCATATTCATGTTTTTGTCGTGTATAATAGCTAATGTTGGTGAAAGCAAGATTAAAATGCTGTTTTAAGCATGCAAAACCATACAAAACACCGTTTTCAAATATTTGAATTGTCATATTCAAGTATATGTCGTGTGTAATGGCTTATGTTTGCAAAATCAAGATAAAATAGCTGTTTTCAACTTGCAAAAACCTACAAAATGCTGTTTTCAAGTATTTAAACTGTCATATTCATGTATATGTCGTGTGTAATGACTTGTGTTTGCTAAATCAAGATAAAATATCCGTTTTCAGCTTGCAAAAACATACAAAATGCTGTTTTAAAGTACTAAAATTGTCATATTCATGTTTCTCTCGTGTATAATAGCTAATGTTGGTGAAAGCAAGATAAAAATTCTGTTTTAAGCATGCAAAAGCATACAAAACACCGTTTTCAAGTATTTCAACTGTCATATTCATGTATATGTCGTGTGTAATGGCTTATGTTTGCAAAATCAAGATAAAATAGCTGTTTTCAGCTTGCAAAAACATACAAAATGCTGTTTTCAAGTATTTAAACTGTCATATTCATGTTTTTGTCGTGTATAATAGCTAATGTTGGTGCAAGCAAGATAAAAATGCTGTTTTAAGCATGCAAAAGCATACAAAACACCGTTTTAAAGTATTTAAACCGTCATATTCATGTATATGTCGTGTGTAATGGCTTATGTTTGCAAAATCAAGATAAAATAGCTGTTTTCAGCTTGCAAAAACACACAAAATACTGTTTTCAAGTATTCTAAACTGTCATATTCATGTTTCTGTCGTGTATAATAGCTAATGTTGGTGAAAGCAAGATACAAATGCTGTTTTAGGCATGCAAAAGCAAACAAAACACCGATTTCAAGTATTTAAACTGTCATATTCATGTATATGTTTTGTGTAATGGCTTATGTTTGCAAAATCAAGATAAAATAGCTGTTTTCAGCTTGCAAAAACCTACAAAGTGCTGTTTTCAAGTATTTAAACTGTCATATTCATGTTTCTGTCGTGTATAATAGCTAATGTTGGTGAAAGCAAGATAAAAATGCTGTTTTAAGCATGCAAAAGCATACAAAACACCGTTTTCAAGTATTTGAACTGTCATATTCATGTATATGTCGTGTGTAATGGCTTATGTTTGCAAAATCATTATAAAATAGCTGTTTTCAGCTTGCAAAAACCTACAAAATGCTGTTTTAAAGTATTTAAACTGTCATATTCATGTTTCTGTCGTGTATAATAGCTAATGTTGGTGAAAGCAAAATAAAAATGCTGTTTTAAGCATGCAAAAGCATACAAAACACCGTTTTCATGTATTTAAACTATCATATTCATGTATATGTTGTGTGTAATGGCTTATATTTGCAAAATCAAGATAAAATAGCTGTTTTCAGCTTGCAAAAACATACAAAATGCTGTTTTCAAGTATTTAAACTGTCATATTCATGTTTTTGTCGTGTATAATAGCTAATGTTGGTGCAAGCAAGATAAAAATGCTGTTTTAAGCATGCAAAAGCATACAAAACACCGTTTTAAAGTATTTAAACTGTCATATTCATGTATATGTCGTGTGTAATGGCTTATGTTTGCAAAATCAAGATAAAATAGCTGTTTTCAGCTTGCAAAAACACACAAAATACTGTTTTCAAGTATTCTAAACTGTCATATTCATGTTTCTGTCGTGTATAATAGCTAATGTTGGTGAAAGCAAGATACAAATGCTATTTTAAGCATGCAAAAGCATACAAAACACCGTTTTCATGTATTTAAACTATCATATTCATGTATATGTTGTGTGTAATGGCTTATATTTTCAAAATCAAGATAAAATAGCTGTTTTCAGCTTGCAAAAAGATACAAAATGCTGTTTTCAAGTATTTAAACTGTCTTATTCATGTTTTTGTCGTGTATAATAGCTAATGTTGGTGAAAGCAAGATAAAAATGCTGTTTTAAGCATGCAAAACCATACAAAACACCGTTTTCAAATATTTGAATTGTTATATTCAAGTATATGTCGTGTGTAATGGCTTATGTTTGCAAAATCAAGATAAAATAGCTGTTTTCAACTTGCAAAAACCTACAAAATGCTGTTTTCAAGTATTTAAACTGTCATATTCATGTATATGTCGTGTGTAATGACTTGTGTTTGCAAAATCAAGATAAAATATCCGTTTTCAGCTTGCAAAAACATACAAAATGCTGTTTTAAAGTACTAAAATTGTCATATTCATGTTTCTCTCGTGTATAATAGCTAATGTTGGTGAAAGCAAGATAAAAATGCTGTTTTAAGCATGCAAAAGCATACAAAACACCGTTTTCAAGTATTTAAACTGTCATATTCATGTATATGTCGTGTGTAATGGCTTATGTTTGCAAAATCAAGATAAAATAGCTGTTTTCAGCTTGCAAAAACATACAAAATGCTGTTTTCAAGTATTTAAACTGTCATATTCATGGTTCTGTCGTGTATAATAGCTAATGTTGGTGAAAGCAAGATAAAAATGCTGTTTTAAGCATGCAAAAGCATACAAAACACCGTTTTCAAGTATTTAAACTGTCATATTCATGTATATGTCGTGTGTAATGGCTTATGTTTGCAAAATCAAGATCAAATAGCCGTTTTCAGCTTGCAAAAACATACAAAATGCTGTTTTCAAATATTTAAATTGTCATATTCATGTTTATGTCGTGTGTAATGGCTAATGTTGGTGAAATCATGATAAAAATGCTGTTTTAAGCAAGCAAAAGCGTACAAAACACCGTTTTCAAGTATTTAAACTGTCATATTCATGTATATGTCGTGTGTAATGGCTTATGTTTGCAAAATCAAGATAAAATAGCTGTTTTCAGCTTGCAAAAACATACAAAATGCTGTTTTCAAGAATTTAAATTGTCATATTCATGTATATGTTGTGTATAATAGCTAATGTTGGTGAAAGCAAGATAAAAATGCTGTTTTAAGCGTGCAAAAGCAAACAAAACACCGTTTTCAAGTATTTAAACTGTCATATTCATGTATATGTCGTGTGTAATGGCTTATGTTTGCAAAATCAAGATAAAATAGCAGTTTTCAGCTTGCAAAAACATACAAAATGCTGTTTTCAAGTATTTAAATTGTCATATTCATGTTTTTGTCGTATATAATAGATAATGTGCGTGAAAGCAAGATAAAAATGCTGTTTTAAGTATGCAAAAGCAAACAAAACACCGTTTTCAAGTATTTAAACTGTCATATTCAAGTATATGTCGTGTGTTATGGCTTATGTTTGCAAAATCAAGATAAAATAGCTGTTTTCAGCTTGCATAAACATACAAAATGCTGTTTTCAAGTATTTAAATTGTCATATTCATGTATATGTCGTGTGTAATGGCTAATGTTGGTGAAAGCAAGATAAAAATGCTGTTTTAAGCATGCAAAAGCATACAAAACACCGTTTTCAAGTATTTAAACTGTCATATTCATTTATTTGTCGTGTGTAATGGCTTATGTTTGCAAAATCAAGATAAAATAGCTGTTTTCAGCTTGCAAAAACATACAAAATGCTGTTTTCAAATATCTAAACTGTCATTTTCATGTTTCTGTCGTTTATAATAGCTAATGTTGGTGAAAGCAAGATAAAAATGCTGTTTTAAGCATGCAAAAGCATACAAAACACCGTTTTCAAGTATTTGAACTGTCATATTCATGTATATGTTGTGTGTAATGGCTTATATTTGCAAAATCAAGATAAAATAGCTGTTTTCAGCTTGCAAAAACCTACAAAATGCTGTTTTCAAGTATTTAAACTGTCATATTCATGTTTCTGTCGTGTATAATAGCTAATGTTGGTGAAAGCAAGATAAAAATGCTGTTTTAAGCATGCAAAAGCATACAAAACAACGTTTTCAAATATTTTAACTGTCATATTCATGTATATGTCGTGTGAAGTGGCTTATGTTTGCAAAATCAAGATAAAATAGCTGTTTTCAGCTTGCAAAAACACAAAATACTGTTTTCAAGTATTCTAAACTGCCATATTCATGTTTCTGTCGTGTATAATAGCTAATGTTGGTGAAAGCAAGATACAAATGCTGTTTTAGGCATGCAAAAGCAAACAAAACACCGATTTCAAGTATTTAAACTGTCATATTCATGTATATGTCTTGTGTAATGGCTTATGTTTGCAAAATCAAGATAAAATAGCCGTTATCAGCTTGCAAAAACATACAAAATGCTGTTTCCAAGTATTTAAACTGTCATATTCATGTATATGTCGTGTGTAATGGCTTATGTTTGCAAAATCAAGATAAAATAGCTGTTTTCAGCTTGCAAAAACATACAAAATGCTGTTTTCAAGTATCTAAACTGTCATATTCATGTTTCTGTCGTGTATAATAGCTAATGTTGGTGAAAGTAAGATAAAAATGCTGTTTTAAGCATGCAAAAGCATACAAAACAACGTTTTCAAATATTTTAACTGTCATATTCATGTATATGTCGTGTGAAGTGGCTTATGTTTGCAAAATCAAGATAAAATAGCTGTTTTCAGCTTGCAAAAACCTACAAAATGCTGTTTTCAAGTATTTAAACTGTCATATTCATGTGTCTGTCGTGTATAATAGCTAATGTTGGTGAAAGCAAAATAAAAATGCTGTTTTAAGCATGCAAAAGCATACAAAACACCGTTTTCAAGTATTTAAACTATCATATTCATGTATATGTTGTGTGTAATGGCTTATATTTGCAAAATCAAGATAAAATAGCTGTTTTCAGCTTGCAAAAAGATACAAAATGCTGTTTTCAAGTATTTAAACTGTCATATTCATGTTTCTCTCGTGTATAATAGCTAATGTTGGTGAAAGCAAGATAAAAATGCTGTTTTAAGCATGCAAAAGCATACAAAACACCGTTTTCAAGTATTTAAACTGTCATATTCATGTGAATGTCGTGTGTAAAAGCTTAAGTTTGCAAAATCAAGATAAAAGAGCTGTTTTCAGCTTGCAAAAATATACAAAATGCTGTTTTTAAGTATTTAAATTGTCAAATTCATGTTTCTGTTGTATATAATGGCTAATGTTGGTGAAAGCAAAATAAAAATGCTGTTTTAAGCATGCAAAAGCATACAAAACACCGTTTTCAAGTATTTGAACTGTCATATTCATGTATATGTTGTGTGTAATGGCTTATATTTGCAAAATCAAGATAAAATAGCTGTTTTCAGCTTGCAAAAACCTACAAAATGCTGTTTTCAAGTATTTAAACTGTCATATTCATGTTTCTGTCGTGTATAATAGCTAATGTTGGTGAAAGCAAGATAAAAATGCTGTTTTAAGCATGCAAAAGCATACAAAACACCGTTTTCAAGTATTTGAACTGTCATATTCATGTTAATGTCGTGTGTAATGGCTTATGTTTGCAAAATCAAGATAAAATAGCTGTTTTCAGCTTGCAAAAACCTACAAAATGCTGTTTTCAAGTATTTAAACTGTCATATTCATGTTTCTGTCGTGTATAATAGCTAATGTTGGTGAAAGCAAAATAAACATGCTGTTTTAAGCATGCAAAAGCATACAAAACACCGTTTTCAAGTATTTAAACTATCATATTCATGTATATGTTGTGTGTAATGGCTTATATTTGCAAAATCAAGATAAAATAGCTGTTTTCAGCTTGCAAAAAGATACAAAATGCTGTTTTCAAGTATTTAAACTGTCATATTCATGTTTCTGTCGTGTATAATAGCTAATGTTGGTGAAAGCAAGATAAAAATGCTGTTTTAAGCATGCAAAACCATACAAAACACCGTTTTCAAATATTTGAATTGTCATATTCATGTATATGTCGTGTGTAATGGCTTATGTTTGCAAAATCAAGATAAAATAGCTGTTTTCAGCTTGCAAAAACCTACAAAATGCTGTTTTCAAGTATTTAAACTGTCATATTCATGTTCCTGTCGTATATAATAGCTAATGTTGGTGAAAGCAAGATAAAAATGCTGTTTTAAGCGTGCAAAAGCATACAAAACACCGTTTTCAAGTATTTAAACTGTCATATTCATGTATATGTCGTGTGTAATGGCTTATGTTTGCAAAATCAAAATAAAATATCCGTTTTCAGCTTGCAAAAACATACAAAATGCTGTTTTCAAGTATTTAAACTGTCATATTTATGTATATATCGTGTGTAATGACTTGTGTTTGCAAAATCAAGATAAAATAGCTGTTTTTAGCTTGCAAATACATACAAAATGTTGTTTTCAAGTATTTAAACTGTCATATTCATGTTTCTGTCGTGTATAATAGCTAATGTTGGTGAAAGCAAGATAAAAATGCTGTTTAAAGCGTGCAAAAGCATACAAAACACCGTTTTCAAGTATTTAAACTGTCATATTCATGTATATGTCGTGTGTAATGGCTTATGTTTGCAAAATCAAGATAATAAAGCTGTTTTCAGCTTGCAAAAACATACAAAATGCTGTTTTAAAGTATTTAAACTGTCATATTCATGTATATGTCGTGTGTAATGGCTTATGTTTGCAAAATCAAGATAAAATACCTATTTTAAGCGTGCAAAAGCCTACAAAACACCGTTTTCAAGAATATAAACTGTCATATTCATGTATATGTCGTGTGTAATGGCTTATGTTTGCAAAATCAAGATAAAATAGCTGTTTTCTGCTTGCAAAAACATACAAAATGCTGTTTTCAAGTATTTAAACTGTCATATTCATGTTTCTGTCGTGTATAATAGCTAATGTTGGTGAAAGCAAGATAAAAATGCTGTTTTAAGCATGCAAAAGCATACAAAACACCGTTTTCAAGTATTTAAACTGTCATATTCATTTATATGTCGTGTGTAATGGTTTATGTTTGCAAAATCAAGATAAAATAGCTGTTTTCAGCTTGCAAAAACATACAAAATGCTGTTTTTTAATTTTAAATTGTCATAGTCATGTTTCTGTCGTGTATAATAGCTAATGTTGATGAAAGCAAGATAAAAATGCTGTTTTAAGCATGCAAAAGCATACAAAACACCGTTTTCAAGTATTTAAACTGACATATTCATGTATGTGTCGTGTGTAATGGCTAATGTTTGCAAAATCAAGATAAAATAGCTGTTTTCAGTTTGCAAAAACATATTAAATGCTGTTTTCAAGTATTTAAACTGTCATATTCATGTTTCTGTCGTGTATAATAGCTAATGTTGGTGAAAGCAAGATAAAAATGGTGTTTTAAGCATGCAAAAGAATACAAAACACCGTTTTCAAGTATTTAAACTGTCATATTCATGTGTATGTCGTGTGTAATGGCTTATGTTTGCAAAATCAAGATAAAATAGCCGTTATCAGCTTGCAAAAACATACAAAATGCTGTTTTCAAGTATTTAAACTGTCATATTCATGTTTCTGTCGTGTATAATAGCTAATGTTGGTGAAAGCAAGATAAAAATGCTGTTTTAAGCATGCAAAAGCATACAAAACACCGTTTTCAAGTATTTAAACTGTCATATTCATGTATATGTCGTGTGTAATGGCTTTTGTTTGCAAAATCAAGATAAAATAGCTGTTTTCAGCTTGCAAAACACCGTTTTTAAGTATTTAAACTATCATATTCATGTATATGTCGTGCGTAATGGCTTATGTTTGCAAAATCAAGATAAAATATCCGTTTTCAGCTTGCAAAAACATACAAAATGCTGTTTTCAAGTATTTAAATTGTCATATTCATGTTTCGCTCGTGTATAATAGCTAATGTTGGTGAAAGCAAGATAAAAATGCTGTTTTAAGCATGCAAAAGCATACAAAACACCGTTTTCAAGTACTTAAACTGTGTTGCACTTTACCTGGGTAGAAGCGCACAAACAAATCCTCGGCTAGCGATGGACAATGCGGTTGAAGTGTTGGTGGGTCCGGTTCTATTAGAGAAGGAAGAAAGGAAGGAAGAGAGAAAATGGGCGCCACCAAATTGAAAACAAATACGACATACAAATATAAATTTGGTATATATTTTAGGCGAAAGTTTAGACAGGTTGTACAAATAATACAAATTGAAGTAAACCAAATCTGACTTGAACTTACTCTAGTTTGGCCGAAGCAACTAAGGTGTGGAATGTTTACAATATGATTTCCGACGCTGATAGCTAGCTGAGTTCTTCTGCGAGGAACGTCAGGGTTAGCGGAGCGGTCTAACAAAGCCGGCGGCGTTGCGACGTCGGAGAACGGACCTCGTGTCCCTGGAAGGATGGTGCGTTGATGTGCCAAGGTAAAAGATGGCCTATTGAACCAATTCGCAGTACTTCTTGGGCTGTACGACTTCCGAGAACGGGCCAGGACGACTATAGCTGTAGCCGCTCTTGTGGCTGAGTTAAGTGGTTCAGGTGTCCGCAGTGTCAAACCAAGCTCTACGCTGCCCCTGTACGCTCTCGCCTAGAGTCCCTGCGTCGGCGTAACAGCTAGAGAACAAAAAAAACAAGCGACAGAAAACCAAACCACCAAAATAATATAAAAATACAAGAGTAGTTACAAGCAGATGGCAAATTACAAAAATCGTTACAATATTTTACTAAAATCAAAAAAAGTTATACAAATCAAACTGAATTTACGCTGAGCAATAGGATAGGAAAGGACAGAAAAGAAGTTAGTAAAAGTGATGCGATGGATGATGTTAGAAAAGTGCGCTGACGAACTATGATGTACAAAAAAAAAATAATCGAATGATTATTTACTTTAACAAGTCAGTAAGATCTGAAACTGAATGCGTCAACCATACGTAAAGTTACTCAAATAACCAAACTCTCAAGACGTAGGCTGAACAACAACTTAAAAATAATATCACAAAGTTCAAGATGAACTACAAAAAAATATCAGTTTCAGAAATACAAAAATGGCTACAAGGAGCAAATATTAACTTAATAAAAGCTGAAGGTACTGGTTCATGAGATCGTCGCGTCTGCACAGGCACTCTCACAATCTCTCACTATCAAACGGGGTGAGAAGGGAAAAGGGAATGGGAAACTCGAGTTATTTAATTATTATGAATATGCAGAATTACTAGCAAGTGATAAATTTCAAAAATTGTAGGTCAACAACAAAAAAAATGGGATACAAACGCACTGCGGCGTGTTCCACAAATCCTTAACCTAAGTTTATGCAGAGTTACGTATAAAATGCGAAATTTCAAAAATTGATCGTGGAGTGGCCTCAGCTCACAACCACTTAGGGGTACCAAAAAAAAAAGGGGTAGGCTCGAATAATAAATAACCGCTCTAGGGTGAGACTAGAAAGTCAACACCCAAGAGAATCAACAAAAAGTGCTGCTTGTGAAGTAGACCATTGAACGAAATATAAAATAATAAGATCGAAATAAACAACAAAGTAGTTTCGTTTACTTACGTGAGGTTGAAAGGTAAAAAAAATAAGCAAAACCAAAAATGGAAACACGTGCTAAGCGAAAATCGCAAAAACACACAACCTCTCCGTAACGTGGCTACGACACAAGAGAGCGAGTTGACCGGCGGATGTCGGCACGCGTCAGGTTTCGCGTGGTCAAAAGAGCAACTAAAAAAACAGGGCTTGCCGAAATGTCTTGTTGCAGGGCTTCACTAAAATTAAGACTGCAACAACTGTACTATTCATATATATGTCGTGTGTAATGGCTTATGTTTGCAAAATCAAGATAAAATAGCTGTTTTCAGTTTGCAAAAACATACTAAATGCTGTTTTCAAACATTTAAACTGTCATATTCATGTTTCTACCGTGTATAATAGCTAATGTTGGTGACAGCAAGATAAAAATGCTGTTTTAAGCATGCAAAAGCATACAAAACACCGTTTTCAAGTATTTAAACTGTCATATTTATTTATATGTCGTGTGTAATGGTTTATGTTTGCAAAATCAAGATAAAATAGCTGTTTTCAGCTTGCAAAAACATACAAAATGCTGTTTTCAAGTATTAAATCTGTCATATTCATGTTTCTGTCGTGTATAATAGCTAATGTTGGTGAAAGCAATATAAAAATGCTGTTTTAAGCATGCAAAAGCATACAAAACACCGTTTTCAAGTATTTAAACTGTCATATTCATGTATATGTCGTGTGTAATGATTTATGTTTGCAAAATCAAGATAAAATAGCATTTTTCATCTTGAAAAAACATACAAAATGCTGTTTTTAAGTATTTAAATTGTCATATTCATGTTTCTGTTGTATATAATAGCTAATGTTGGTGAAAGCAAGATAAAAATGCTGTTTTAAGAATGCAAAAGCATACAAAACACCGTTTTCAAGTATTTAAACTGTCATATTCATGTATATGTCGTGTGTAATGGCTTATGTTTGCAAAATCAAGATAAAATAGCTGTTTTCAGCTTGCAAAAACATACAAAATGCCGTTTTCAAGTATTTAAACTGTCATATTCATTTATATGTCGTGTGTAATGGTTTATGTTTGCAAAATCAAGATAAAATAGCTGTTTTCAGCTTGCAAAAACATACAAAATGCTGTTTTTAAGTATTTAAAATGTCATAGTCATGTTTCTGTCGTGTATAATAGCTAATGTTGGTGAAAGCAAGATAAAAATGGTGTTTTAAGCATGCAAAAGAATACAAAACACCGTTTTCAAGTATTTAAACTGTCATATTCATGTGTATGTCGTGTGTAATGGCTTATGTTTGCAAAATCAAGATAAAATAGCCGTTATCAGCTTGCAAAAACATACAAAATGCTGTTTTCAAGTATTTAAACTGTCATATTCATGTTTCTGTCGTGTATAATAGCTAATGTTGGTGAAAGCAAGATAAAAATGCTGTTTTAAGCATGCAAAAGCATACAAAACACCGTTTTCAAGTATTTAAACTGTCATATTCATTTATATGTCGTGTGTAATGGTTTATGTTTGCAAAATCAAGATCAAATAGCTGTTTTCAGCTTGCAAAAACATACAAAATGCTGTTTTTAAGTATTTAAATTGTCATAGTCATGTTTCTGTCGTGTATAATAGCTAATGTTGATGAAAGCAAGATAAAAATGCTGTTTTAAGCATGCAAAAGCATACAAAACACCGTTTTCAAGTATTTAAACTGTCATATTCATGTATATGTCGTGTGTAATGGCTTTTGTTTGCAAAATCAAGATAAAATAGCTGTTTTCAGCTTGCAAAACACCGTTTTTAAGTATTTAAACTATCATATTCATGTATATGTCGTGCGTAATGGCTTATGTTTGCAAAATCAAGATAAAATATCCGTTTTCAGCTTGCAAAAACATACAAAATGCTGTTTTCAAGTATTTAAATTGTCATATTCATGTTTCGCTCGTGTATAATAGCTAATGTTGGTGAAAGCAAGATAAAAATGCTGTTTTAAGCATGCAAAAGCATAAAAAACACCGTTTTCAAGTACTTAAACTGTGTTGCACTTTACCTGGGTAGAAGCGCACAAACAAATCCTCGGCTAGCGATGGACAATGCGGTTGAAGTGTTGGTGGGTCCGGTTCTATTAGAGAAGGAAGAAAGGAAGGAAGAGAGAAAATGGGCGCCACCAAATTGAAAACAAATACGACATACAAATATAAATTTGGTATATATTTTAGGCGAAAGTTTAGACAGGTTGTACAAATAATACAAATTGAAGTAAACCAAATCTGACTTGAACTTACTCTAGTTTGGCCGAAGCAACTAAGGTGTGGAATGTTTACAATATGATTTCCGACGCTGATAGCTAGCTGAGTTCTTCTGCGAGGAACGTCAGGGTTAGCGGAGCGGTCTAACAAAGCCGGCGGCGTTGCGACGTCGGAGAACGGACCTCGTGTCCCTGGAAGGATGGTGCGTTGATGTGCCAAGGTAAAAGATGGCCTATTGAACCAATTCGCAGTACTTCTTGGGCTGTACGACTTCCGAGAACGGGCCAGGACGACTATAGCTGTAGCCGCTCTTGTGGCTGAGTTAAGTGGTTCAGGTGTCCGCAGTGTCAAACCAAGCTCTACGCTGCCCCTGTACGCTCTCGCCTAGAGTCCCTGCGTCGGCGTAACAGCTAGAGAACAAAAAAAACAAGCGACAGAAAACCAAACCACCAAAATAATATAAAAATACAAGAGTAGTTACAAGCAGATGGCAAATTACAAAAATCGTTACAATATTTTACTAAAATCAAAAAAAGTTATACAAATCAAACTGAATTTACGCTGAGCAATAGGATAGGAAAGGACAGAAAAGAAGTTAGTAAAAGTGATGCGATGGATGATGTTAGAAAAGTGCGCTGACGAACTTTGATGTACAAAAAAAAAATAATCGAATGATTATTTACTTTAACAAGTCAGTAAGATCTGAAACTGAATGCGTCAACCATACGTAAAGTTACTCAAATAACCAAACTCTCAAGACGTAGGCTGAACAACAACTTAAAAATAATATCACAAAGTTCAAGATGAACTACAAAAAAATATCAGTTTCAGAAATACAAAAATGGCTACAAGGAGCAAATATTAACTTAATAAAAGCTGAAGGTACTGGTTCATGAGATCGTCGCGTCTGCACAGGCACTCTCACAATCTCTCACTATCAAACGGGGTGAGAAGGGAAAAGGGAATGGGAAACTCGAGTTATTTAATTATTATGAATATGCAGAATTACTAGCAAGTGATAAATTTCAAAAATTGTAGGTCAACAACAAAAAAAATGGGATACAAACGCACTGCGGCGTGTTCCACAAATCCTTAACCTAAGTTTATGCAGAGTTACGTATAAAATGCGAAATTTCAAAAATTGATCGTGGAGTGGCCTCAGCTCACAACCACTTAGGGGTACCAAAAAAAAAAGGGGTAGGCTCGAATAATAAATAACCGCTCTAGGGTGAGACTAGAAAGTCAACACCCAAGAGAATCAACAAAAAGTGCTGCTTGTGAAGTAGACCATTGAACGAAATATAAAATAATAAGATCGAAATAAACAACAAAGTAGTTTCGTTTACTTACGTGAGGTTGAAAGGTAAAAAAAATAAGCAAAACCAAAAATGGAAACACGTGCTAAGCGAAAATCGCAAAAACACACAACCTCTCCGTAACGTGGCTACGACACAAGAGAGCGAGTTGACCGGCGGATGTCGGCACGCGTCAGGTTTCGCGTGGTCAAAAGAGCAACTAAAAAAACAGGGCTTGCCGAAATGTCTTGTTGCAGGGCTTCACTAAAATTAAGACTGCAACAACTGTACTATTCATATATATGTCGTGTGTAATGGCTTATGTTTGCAAAATCAAGATAAAATAGCTGTTTTCAGTTTGCAAAAACATACTAAATGCTGTTTTCAAACATTTAAACTGTCATATTCATGTTTCTGTCGTGTATAATAGCTAATGTTGGTGACAGCAAGATAAAAATGCTGTTTTAGCATGCAAAAGCATACAAAACACCGTTTTCAAGTATTTAAACTGTCATATTTATTTATATGTCGTGTGTAATGGTTTATGTTTGCAAAATCAAGATAAAATAGCTGTTTTCAGCTTGCAAAAACATACAAAATGCTGTTTTCAAGTATTAAATCTGTCATATTCATGTTTCTGTCGTGTATAATAGCTAATGTTGGTGAAAGCAATATAAAAATGCTGTTTTAAGCATGCAAAAGCATACAAAACACCGTTTTCAAGTATTTAAACTGTCATATTCATGTATATGTCGTGTGTAATGATTTATGTTTGCAAAATCAAGATAAAATAGCATTTTTCATCTTGAAAAAACATACAAAATGCTGTTTTTAAGTATTTAAATTGTCATATTCATGTTTCTGTTGTATATAATAGCTAATGTTGGTGAAAGCAAGATAAAAATGCTGTTTTAAGAATGCAAAAGCATACAAAACACCGTTTTCAAGTATTTAAACTGTCATATTCATGTATATGTCGTGTGTAATGGCTTATGTTTGCAAAATCAAGATAAAATAGCTGTTTTCAGCTTGCAAAAACATACAAAATGCCGTTTTCAAGTATTTAAACTGTCATATTCATTTATATGTCGTGTGTAATGGTTTATGTTTGCAAAATCAAGATAAAATAGCTGTTTTCAGCTTGCAAAAACATACAAAATGCTGTTTTTAAGTATTTAAAATGTCATAGTCATGTTTCTGTCGTGTATAATAGCTAATGTTGATGAAAGCAAGATAAAAATGCTGTTTTAAGCATGCAAAAGCATACAAAACACCGTTTTCAAGTATTTAAACTGTCATATTCATGTATATGTCGTGTGTAATGGCTTATGTTTGCAAAATCAAGATAAAATAGCTGTTTTCAGCTTGCAAAAACATACAAAATGCTGTTTTCAAGTATTTAAACTGTCATATTCATGTTTCTGTCGTGTTTAATGTCTAATGTTGGTGAAATCAAGATCAAATTGCTGTTTTAAGCATACAAAACACCCTTTTTAAGTATTTAAACTATCATATTCATGTATATGTCGTGCGTAATGGCTTATGTTTGCAAAATCAAGATAAAATATCCGTTTTCAGCTTGCAAAAAGATACAAAATGCTGTTTTCAAGTATTTAAATTGTCATATTCATGTTTCTCTCGTGTATAATAGCTAATGTTGGTGAAAGCAAGATAAAAATGCTGTTTTAAGCATGCAAAAGCTTACAAAACACCGTTTTCAAGTACTTAAACTATCATATTCATGTATATGTCGTGTGTAAAAGCTAAAGTTTGCAAAATCAAGATAAAATAGCTGTTTTCAGCTTGCAAAAACATACAAAATGCTGTTTTCAAGTATTTAAACTGTCATATTCATGTTTTTGTCGTGTATAATAGCTAATGTTGGTGCAAGCAAGATAAAAATGCTGTTTTAAGCATGCAAAAGCAAACAAAACACCGTTTTCAAGTATTTAAACTGTCATATTCATGTATATGTCGTGTGTAAAAGCTAAAGTTTGCAAAATCAAGATAAAATAGCTGTTTTCAGCTTGCAAAAACATACAAAATGCTGTTTTCAAGTATTTAAACTGTCATATTCATGTATATGTCGTGTGTAATGACTTGTGTTTGCAAAATCAAAATAAAATATCCGTTTTCAGCTTGCAAAAACATACAAAATGCTGTTTTCAAGTATTTATCAGTCATATTCATGTTTCTGTCGTGTATAATAGCTAATGTTGGTGAAAGCAAGATAAAAATGCTGTTTTAAGCATGCAAAAGCATACAAAACACCGTTTTCAAGTATATAAACTGTCATATTCATGTATATGTCGTGTGTAATGGCTTATGTTTGCAAAATCAAGATAAAATAGCTGTTTTCAGCTTGCAAAAACATACAAAATGCTGTTTTCAAGTATTTAAACTGTCATATTCATGTTTTTGTCGTGTATAATAGCTAATGTTGGTGCAAGCAAGATAAAAATGCTGTTTTAAGCATGCAAAAGCATTCAAAACACCGTTTTCAAGTATTTAAACTGTCATATTCATGTATATGTCGTGTGCAATGGCTTATGTTTGCAAAATCAAGGTAAAATAGCTGTTTTCAGCTTGCAAAAACATACAAAATGCTGTTTTCAAGTATTTAAACTGTCATATTCATGTTTTTGTCGTGTATAATAGCTAATGTTGGTGCAAGCAAAATAAAAATGCTGTTTTAAGCATGCAAAAGCATACAAAACACCGTTTTCAAGTATTTAAACTGTCATATTCATGTATATGTCGTGTGTAATGGCTTATGTTTGCAAAATCAAGGTAAAATAGCTGTTTTCAGCTTGCAAAAACATACAAAATGCTGTTTTCAAGTATTTAAACTGTCATATTCATGGTTCTGTCGTGTATAATAGCTAATGTTGGTGAAAGCAAGATAAAAATGCTGTTTTAAGCATGCAAAAGCATACAAAACACCGTTTTCAAGTATTTAAACTGTCATATTCATGCATATGTCGTGTGTAATGGCTTATGTTTGCAAAATCAAGGTAAAATAGCTGTTTTCAGCTTGCAAAAACATACAAAATGCTGTTTTCAAGTATTTTAACTGTCATATTAATGTTTCTGTCGTGTATAATAGCTAATGTTGGTGAAAGCAAGATAAAAATGCTGTTCTAAGCATGCAAAAGCAATACAAAACACCGTTTTCAAGTATTTTAACTGTCATTTTCATGTATATGCCGTGTGTAATGGCTTATGTTTGCAAAATCAAGATAAAATAGCTGTTTTCAGCTTGCAAAAACATACAAAATGCTGTTTTCAAGTATTTAAACTGTCATATTCATGTTTCTGTCGTGTTTAATGTCTAATGTTGGTGAAATCAAGATAAAATTGCTGTTTTAAGCATGCAAAAGCATAAAAAACACCGTTTTTAAGTATTTAAACAATCATATTCATGTATATGTCGTGTGTAATGGCTTAAGTTTGCAAAATCAAGATAAAATAACTGTATTCAGTTTGCAAAAACATACAAAATGCTGTTTTCAAGTATTTAAACTGTCATATTCATGTTGCTGTCGTGTATAATAGCTAATGTTGGTGAAAGCAAGATAAAAATGCTGTTTTAAGCATGCAAAAGCATACAAAACACCGTTTTCAAGTATTTAAACTGTCATATTCATTTATATGTCGTGTGTAATGGTTTATGTTTGCAAAATCAAGATAAAATAGCTGTTTTCAGCTTGCAAAAACATACAAAATGCTGTTTTTAAGTATTTAAATTGTCATAGTCATGTTTCTGTCGTGTATAATAGCTAATGTTGATGAAAGCAAGATAAAAATGCTGTTTTAAGCATGCAAAAGCATACAAAACACCGTTTTCAAGTATTTAAACTGTCATATTCATGTATATGTCGTGTGTAATGGCTTTTGTTTGCAAAATCAAGATAAAATAGCTGTTTTCAGCTTGCAAAACACCGTTTTTAAGTATTTAAACTATCATATTCATGTATATGTCGTGCGTAATGGCTTATGTTTGCAAAATCAAGATAAAATATCCGTTTTCAGCTTGCAAAAACATACAAAATGCTGTTTTCAAGTATTTAAATTGTCATATTCATGTTTCGCTCGTGTATAATAGCTAATGTTGGTGAAAGCAAGATAAAAATGCTGTTTTAAGCATGCAAAAGCATACAAAACACCGTTTTCAAGTACTTAAACTGTGTTGCACTTTACCTGGGTAGAAGCGCACAAACAAATCCTCGGCTAGCGATGGACAATGCGGTTAAAGTGTTGGTGGGTCCGGTTCTATTAGAGAAGGAAGAAAGGAAGGAAGAGAGAAAATGGGCGCCACCAAATTGAAAACAAATACGACATACAAATATAAATTTGGTATATATTTTAGGCGAAAGTTTAGACAGGTTGTACAAATAATACAAATTGAAGTAAACCAAATCTGACTTGAACTTACTCTAGTTTGGCCGAAGCAACTAAGGTGTGGAATGTTTACAATATGATTTCCGACGCTGATAGCTAGCTGAGTTCTTCTGCGAGGAACGTCAGGGTTAGCGGAGCGGTCTAACAAAGCCGGCGGCGTTGCGACGTCGGAGAACGGACCTCGTGTCCCTGGAAGGATGGTGCGTTGATGTGCCAAGGTAAAAGATGGCCTATTGAACCAATTCGCAGTACTTCTTGGGCTGTACGACTTCCGAGAACGGGCCAGGACGACTATAGCTGTAGCCGCTCTTGTGGCTGAGTTAAGTGGTTCAGGTGTCCGCAGTGTCAAACCAAGCTCTACGCTGCCCCTGTACGCTCTCGCCTAGAGTCCCTGCGTCGGCGTAACAGCTAGAGAACAAAAAAAAACAAGCGACAGAAAACCAAACCACCAAAATAATATAAAAATACAAGAGTAGTTACAAGCAGATGGCAAATTACAAAAATCGTTACAATATTTTACTAAAATCAAAAAAAGTTATACAAATCAAACTGAATTTACGCTGAGCAATAGGATAGGAAAGGACAGAAAAGAAGTTAGTAAAAGTGATGCGATGGATGATGTTAGAAAAGTGCGCTGACGAACTATGATGTACAAAAAAAAAATAATCGAATGATTATTTACTTTAACAAGTCAGTAAGATCTGAAACTGAATGCGTCAACCATACGTAAAGTTACTCAAATAACCAAACTCTCAAGACGTAGGCTGAACAACAACTTAAAAATAATATCACAAAGTTCAAGATGAACTACAAAAAAATATCAGTTTCAGAAATACAAAAATGGCTACAAGGAGCAAATATTAACTTAATAAAAGCTGAAGGTACTGGTTCATCGTCGCGTCTGCACAGGCACTCTCACAATCTCTCACTATCAAACGGGGTGAGAAGGGAAAAGGGAATGGGAAACTCGAGTTATTTAATTATTATGAATATGCAGAATTACTAGCAAGTGATAAATTTCAAAAATTGTAGGTCAACAACAAAAAAAATGGGATACAAACGCACTGCGGCGTGTTCCACAAATCCTTAACCTAAGTTTATGCAGAGTTACGTATAAAATGCGAAATTTCAAAAATTGATCGTGGAGTGGCCTCAGCTCACAACCACTTAGGGGTACCAAAAAAAAAAGGGGTAGGCTCGAATAATAAATAACCGCTCTAGGGTGAGACTAGAAAGTCAACACCCAAGAGAATCAACAAAAAGTGCTGCTTGTGAAGTAGACCATTGAACGAAATATAAAATAATAAGATCGAAATAAACAACAAAGTAGTTTCGTTTACTTACGTGAGGTTGAAAGGTAAAAAAAATAAGCAAAACCAAAAATGGAAACACGTGCTAAGCGAAAATCGCAAAAACACACAACCTCTCCGTAACGTGGCTACGACACAAGAGAGCGAGTTGACCGGCGGATGTCGGCACGCGTCAGGTTTCGCGTGGTCAAAAGAGCAACTAAAAAAACAGGGCTTGCCGAAATGTCTTGTTGCAGGGCTTCACTAAAATTAAGACTGCAACAACTGTACTATTCATATATATGTCGTGTGTAATGGCTTATGTTTGCAAAATCAAGATAAAATAGCTGTTTTCAGTTTGCAAAAACATACTAAATGCTGTTTTCAAACATTTAAACTGTCATATTCATGTTTCTGTCGTGTATAATAGCTAATGTTGGTGACAGCAAGATAAAAATGCTGTTTTAAGCATGCAAAAGCATACAAAACACCGTTTTCAAGTATTTAAACTGTCATATTTATTTATATGTCGTGTGTAATGGTTTATGTTTGCAAAATCAAGATAAAATAGCTGTTTTCAGCTTGCAAAAACATACAAAATGCTGTTTTCAAGTATTAAATCTGTCATATTCATGTTTCTGTCGTGTATAATAGCTAATGTTGGTGAAAGCAATATAAAAATGCTGTTTTAAGCATGCAAAAGCATACAAAACACCGTTTTCAAGTATTTAAACTGTCATATTCATGTATATGTCGTGTGTAATGATTTATGTTTGCAAAATCAAGATAAAATAGCATTTTTCATCTTAAAAAAACATACAAAATGCTGTTTTTAAGTATTTAAATTGTCATATTCATGTTTCTGTTGTATATAATAGCTAATGTTGGTGAAAGCAAGATAAAAATGCTGTTTTAAGAATGCAAAAGCATACAAAACACCGTTTTCAAGTATTTAAACTGTCATATTCATGTATATGTCGTGTGTAATGGCTTATGTTTGCAAAATCAAGATAAAATAGCTGTTTTCAGCTTGCAAAAACATACAAAATGCCGTTTTCAAGTATTTAAACTGTCATATTCATTTATATGTCGTGTGTAATGGTTTATGTTTGCAAAATCAAGATAAAATAGCTGTTTTCAGCTTGCAAAAACATACAAAATGCTGTTTTTAAGTATTTAAAATGTCATAGTCATGTTTCTGTCGTGTATAATAGCTAATGTTGATGAAAGCAAGATAAAAATGCTGTTTTAAGCATGCAAAAGCATACAAAACACCGTTTTCAAGTATTTAAACTGTCATATTCATGTATATGTCGTGTGTAATGGCTTATGTTTGCAAAATCAAGATAAAATAGCTGTTTTCAGCTTGCAAAAACATACAAAATGCTGTTTTCAAGTATTTAAACTGTCATATTCATGTTTCTGTCGTGTTTAATGTCTAATGTTGGTGAAATCAAGATCAAATTGCTGTTTTAAGCATACAAAACACCCTTTTTAAGTATTTAAACTATCATATTCATGTATATGTCGTGCGTAATGGCTTATGTTTGCAAAATCAAGATAAAATATCCGTTTTCAGCTTGCAAAAAGATACAAAATGCTGTTTTCAAGTATTTAAATTGTCATATTCATGTTTCTCTCGTGTATAATAGCTAATGTTGGTGAAAGCAAGATAAAAATGCTGTTTTAAGCATGCAAAAGCTTACAAAACACCGTTTTCAAGTACTTAAACTATCATATTCATGTATATGTCGTGTGTAAAAGCTAAAGTTTGCAAAATCAAGATAAAATAGCTGTTTTCAGCTTGCAAAAACATACAAAATGCTGTTTTCAAGTATTTAAACTGTCATATTCATGTTTTTGTCGTGTATAATAGCTAATGTTGGTGCAAGCAAGATAAAAATGCTGTTTTAAGCATGCAAAAGCAAACAAAACACCGTTTTCAAGTATTTAAACTGTCATATTCATGTATATGTCGTGTGTAAAAGCTAAAGTTTGCAAAATCAAGATAAAATAGCTGTTTTCAGCTTGCAAAAACATACAAAATGCTGTTTTCAAGTATTTAAACTGTCATATTCATGTATATGTCGTGTGTAATGACTTGTGTTTGCAAAATCAAGATAAAATATCCGTTTTCAGCTTGCAAAAACATACAAAATGCTGTTTTCAAGTATTTATCAGTCATATTCATGTTTCTGTCGTGTATAATAGCTAATGTTGGTGAAAGCAAGATAAAAATGCTGTTTTAAGCATGCAAAAGCATACAAAACACCGTTTTCAAGTATATAAACTGTCATATTCATGTATATGTCGTGTGTAATGGCTTATGTTTGCAAAATCAAGATAAAATAGCTGTTTTCAGCTTGCAAAAACATACAAAATGCTGTTTTCAAGTATTTAAACTGTCATATTCATGTTTTTGTCGTGTATAATAGCTAATGTTGGTGCAAGCAAGATAAAAATGCTGTTTTAAGCATGCAAAAGCATTCAAAACACCGTTTTCAAGTATTTAAACTGTCATATTCATGTATATGTCGTGTGCAATGGCTTATGTTTGCAAAATCAAGGTAAAATAGCTGTTTTCAGCTTGCAAAAACATACAAAATGCTGTTTTCAAGTATTTAAACTGTCATATTCATGTTTTTGTCGTGTATAATAGCTAATGTTGGTGCAAGCAAAATAAAAATGCTGTTTTAAGCATGCAAAAGCATACAAAACACCGTTTTCAAGTATTTAAACTGTCATATTCATGTATATGTCGTGTGTAATGGCTTATGTTTGCAAAATCAAGGTAAAATAGCTGTTTTCAGCTTGCAAAAACATAAAAATGCTGTTTTCAAGTATTTAAACTGTCATATTCATGGTTCTGTCGTGTATAATAGCTAATGTTGGTGAAAGCAAGATAAAAATGCTGTTTTAAGCATGCAAAAGCATACAAAACACCGTTTTCAAGTATTTAAACTGTCATATTCATGTATATGTCGTGTGTAATGGCTTATGTTTGAAAAATCAAGGTAAAATAGCTGTTTTCAGCTTGCAAAAACATACAAAATGCTGTTTTCAAGTATTTTAACTGTCATATTCATGTTTCTGTCGTGTATAATAGCTAATGTTGGTGAAAGCAAGATAAAAATGCTGTTCTAAGTATGCAAAAGCAATACATAACACCGTTTTCAAGTATTTTAACTGTCATTTGCATGTATATGCCGTGTGTAATGGCTTATGTTTGCAAAATCAAGATAAAATAGCTGTTTTCAGCTTGCAAAAACATACAAAATGCTGTTTTCAAGTATTTAAACTGTCATATTCATGTTTCTGTCGTGTTTAATGTCTAATGTTGGTGAAATCAAGATAAAATTGCTGTTTTAAGCATGCAAAAGCATAAAAAACACCGTTTTTAAGTATTTAAACAATCATATTCATGTATATGTCGTGTGTAATGGCTTAAGTTTGCAAAATCAAGATAAAATAGCTGTATTCAGTTTGCAAAAACATACAAAATGCTGTTTTCAAGTATTTAAACTGTCATATTCATGTTGCTGTCGTGTATAATAGCTAATGTTGGTGAAAGCAAGATAAAAATGCTGTTTTAAGCATGCAAAAGCATACAAAACACCGTTTTCAAGTATTTAAACTGTCATATTCATTTATATGTCGTGTGTAATGGTTTATGTTTGCAAAATCAAGATAAAATAGCTGTTTTCAGCTTGCAAAAACATACAAAATGCTGTTTTTAAGTATTTAAATTGTCATAGTCATGTTTCTGTCGTGTATAATAGCTAATGTTGATGAAAGCAAGATAAAAATGCTGTTTTAAGCATGCAAAAGCATACAAAACACCGTTTTCAAGTATTTAAACTGTCATATTCATGTATATGTCGTGTGTAATGGCTTTTGTTTGCAAAATCAAGATAAAATAGCTGTTTTCAGCTTGCAAAACACCGTTTTTAAGTATTTAAACTATCATATTCATGTATATGTCGTGCGTAATGGCTTATGTTTGCAAAATCAAGATAAAATATCCGTTTTCAGCTTGCAAAAACATACAAAATGCTGTTTTCAAGTATTTAAATTGTCATATTCATGTTTCGCTCGTGTATAATAGCTAATGTTGGTGAAAGCAAGATAAAAATGCTGTTTTAAGCATGCAAAAGCATACAAAACACCGTTTTCAAGTACTTAAACTGTGTTGCACTTTACCTGGGTAGAAGCGCACAAACAAATCCTCGGCTAGCGATGGACAATGCGGTTGAAGTGTTGGTGGGTCCGGTTCTATTAGAGAAGGAAGAAAGGAAGGAAGAGAGAAAATGGGCGCCACCAAATTGAAAACAAATACGACATACAAATATAAATTTGGTATATATTTTAGGCGAAAGTTTAGACAGGTTGTACAAATAATACAAATTGAAGTAAACCAAATCTGACTTGAACTTACTCTAGTTTGGCCGAAGCAACTAAGGTGTGGAATGTTTACAATATGATTTCCGACGCTGATAGCTAGCTGAGTTCTTCTGCGAGGAACGTCAGGGTTAGCGGAGCGGTCTAACAAAGCCGGCGGCGTTGCGACGTCGGAGAACGGACCTCGTGTCCCTGGAAGGATGGTGCGTTGATGTGCCAAGGTAAAAGATGGCCTATTGAACCAATTCGCAGTACTTCTTGGGCTGTACGACTTCCGAGAACGGGCCAGGACGACTATAGCTGTAGCCGCTCTTGTGGCTGAGTTAAGTGGTTCAGGTGTCCGCAGTGTCAAACCAAGCTCTACGCTGCCCCTGTACGCTCTCGCCTAGAGTCCCTGCGTCGGCGTAACAGCTAGAGAACAAAAAAAAAACAAGCGACAGAAAACCAAACCACCAAAATAATATAAAAATACAAGAGTAGTTACAAGCAGATGGCAAATTACAAAAATCGTTACAATATTTTACTAAAATCAAAAAAAGTTATACAAATCAAACTGAATTTACGCTGAGCAATAGGATAGGAAAGGACAGAAAAGAAGTTAGTAAAAGTGATGCGATGGATGATGTTAGAAAAGTGCGCTGACGAACTATGATGTACAAAAAAAAAAAATAATCGAATGATTATTTACTTTAACAAGTCAGTAAGATCTGAAACTGAATGCGTCAACCATACGTAAAGTTACTCAAATAACCAAACTCCCAAGACGTAGGCTGAACAACAACTTAAAAATAATATCACAAAGTTCAAGATGAACTACAAAAAAATATCAGTTTCAAAAATTGTAGGTCAACAACAAAAAAAATGGGATACAAACGCACTGCGGCGTGTTCCACAAATCCTTAACCTAAGTTTATGCAGAGTTACGTATAAAATGCGAAATTTCAAAAATTGATCGTGGAGTGGCCTCAGCTCACAACCACTTAGGGGTACCAAAAAAAAAAGGGGTAGGCTCGAATAATAAATAACCGCTCTAGGGTGAGACTAGAAAGTCAACACCCAAGAGAATCAACAAAAAGTGCTGCTTGTGAAGTAGACCATTGAACGAAATATAAAATAATAAGATCGAAATAAACAACAAAGTAGTTTCGTTTACTTACGTGAGGTTGAAAGGTAAAAAAAATAAGCAAAACCAAAAATGGAAACACGTGCTAAGCGTAAATCGCAAAAACACACAACCTCTCCCTAACGTGGCTACGACACAAGAGAGCGAGTTGACCGGCGGATGTCGGCACGCGTCAGGTTTCGCGTGGTCAAAAGAGCAACTAAAAAAACAGGGCTTGCCAAAATGTCTTGTTGCAGGGCTTCACTAAAATTAAGACTGCAACAACTGTACTATTCATATATATATATGTCGTGTGTAATGGCTTATGTTTGCAAAATCAAGATAAAATAGCTGTTTTGAGTTTGCAAAAACATACAAAATGCTGTTTTCAAGTATTTAAACTGTTATATTCATGTTTCTGTCCTGTATAATAGCTAACGTTGGTGAAAGCAAGATAAAAATGCTGTTTTAAGCATGCAAAAGCATACAAAACAACGTTTTCAAGTACTTAAACTGTCATATTCATGTATACGTCGTGTGTAATGGCGTATGTTTGCAAAATTCCGATAAAATAGCTGTTTTCAGCTTGCAAAAACATACAAAATGCTGTTTTCAAGTATTTAAACTGTCATATTCATGTTTCTGTCGTGTATAATAGCAAATGTTGGTGATAACAAGATAAAAATGCTGTTTTAAGCATGCAAAAGCAAACAAAACACCGTTTTCAAGTATTTAAACTGTCATATTCATGTATATGTCGTGTGTAAAAGCTAAAGTTTGCAAAATCAAGATAAAATAGCTGTTTTCAGCTTGCAAAAACTTACAAAATGCTGTTTTCAAGTATTTAAACTGTCATATTCATGTATATGTCGTGTGTAATGACTTGTGTTTGCAAAATCAAGATAAAATATCCGTTTTCAGCTTGCAAAAACATACAAAATGCTGTTTTAAAGTATTTAAATTGTCATATTCATGTTTCTCTCGTGTATAATAGCTAATGTTGGTGAAAGCAAGATAAAAATGCTGTTTTAAGCATGCAAAAGCATACAAAACACCGTTTTCAAGTATTTAAACTGTCATATTCATGTATATGTCGGGTGTAATGGCTTATGTTTGCAAAATCAAGATAAAATAGCTGTTTTCAGCTTGCAAAAACATACAAAATGCTGTTTTCAAATATTTAAACTGTCATATTCATGTTTTTGTCGTGTATAATAGCTAATGTTGGTGCATGCAAGATAAAAATGCTGTTTTAAGCATGCAAGAGCATACAAAACACCGTTTTTAAGTATTTAAACTGTCATATTCATGTATATGTCGTGTGTAATGGCTTATGTTTGCAAAATCAAAATAAAATAGCTGTTTTCAGCTTGCAAAAACATACAAAATGCTTTTTTTAAGTATTTAAACTGTCATATTCATGTATATGTCGTGTGTAATGGCTTATGTTTGCAAAATCAAGATAAAATAGCTGTTTTCAGCTTGCAAAAACATACAAAATGCTGTTTTCAAGTATTTAAACTGTCATATTCATGGTTCTGTAGTGTATAATAGCTAATGTTGGTGAAAGCAAGATAAAAATGCTGTTTTAAGCATGCAAAAGCATACACAACACCGTTTTCAAGTATATAAACTGTCATATTCATGTATATGTCGTGCGTAATGGCTTATGTTTGCAAAATCAAGATAAAATAGCTGTTTTCTGCTTGCAAAAACATAAAAAATGCTGTTTTCAAGTATATAAACTGTCATATTCATGTTTCTGTCGTGTATAATAGCTAATGTTGGTGAAAGCAAGATAAAAATGCTGTTCTAAGCATGCAAAAGCATACAAAACACCGTTTTCAAGTATTTTAACTGTCATTTTCATGTATATGCCGTGTGTAATGGCTTATGTTTGCAAAATCAAGATAAAATAGCTGTTTTCAGCTTGCAAAAACATACAAAACACCGTTTTCAAGTACTTAAACAGTACTATTCATATATATGTCGTGTGTAATGGCTTATGTTTGCAAAATCAAGATAAAATAGCTGTTTTCAGTTTGCAAAAACATACACAATGCTGTTTTCAAGTATTTAAACTGTCATATTCATGTTTCTGTCGTGTTTAATGTCTAATGTTGGTGAAATCAAGATAAAATTGCTATTTTAAGCATACAAAACACCGTTTTTAAGTATTTAAACTATCATATTCATGTATATGTCGTGCGTAATGGCTTATGTTTGCAAAATCAAGATAAAATATCCGTTTTCAGCTTGCAAAAACATACAAAATGCTGTTTTCAAGTATTTAAATTGTCATATTCATGTTTCGCTCGTGTATAATAGCTAATGTTGGTGAAAGCAAAATAAAAATGCTGTTTTAAGCATGCAAAAGCATACAAAACACCGTTTTCAAGTACTTAAACAGTACTATTCATATATATGTCGTGTGTAATGGCTTATGTTTGCAAAATCAAGATAAAATAGCTGTTTTCAGTTTGCAAAAACATACACAATGCTGTTTTCAAGTATTTAAACTGTTATATTTATGTTTCTGTCGTGTATAATAGCTAATGTTGGTGAAAGCAAGATAAAAATGCTGTTTTAAGCATGCAAAAGCATACAAAACAACGTTTTCAAGTATTTAAACTGTCATATTCATGTATATGTCGTGTGTAATGGCTTATGTTTGCAAAATTCCGATAAAATAGCTGTTTTCAGCTTGCAAAAACATACAAAATGCTGTTTTCAAGTATTTAAACTGTCATATTCATGTTTCTGTCGTGTATAATACCTAATGTTGGTGAAAGCAAGATAAAAATGCTGTTTTAAGCATGAAAAAGCATACAAAACACCGTTTTCAAATATTTAAACTGTCATATTTATTTATATGTCGTGTGTAATGGTTTACGTTTGCAAAATCAAGATAAAATAGCTGTTTTCAGCTTGCAAAAACATACAAAATGCTGTTTTCAAGTATTTAATCTGTCATATTCATGATTCTGTCGTGTATAATAGCTAATGTTGGTGAAAGCAAGATAAAAATGCTGTTTTAAGCATGAAAAAGCATACAAAACACCGTTTTCAAGTATTTAAACTGTCATATTCATGTATATGTCGTGTGTAATGGTTTATGTTTGCAAAATCAAGATAAAATAGTATTTTTCAGCTTGAAAAAACAAACAAAATGCTGTTTTTAAGTATTTAAATTGTCATATTCATGTTTCTGTTGTATATAATAGCTAATGTTGGTGAAAGCAAGATAAAAATGCTGTTTTAAGAATGCAAAAGCATACAAAACACCGTTTTCAAGTATTTAAACTGTCATATTCATGTATATGTCGTGTGTAATGGCTTATGTTTGCAAAATCAAGATAAAATAGCTGTTTTCAGCTTGCAAAAACATACAAAATGCTGTTTTCAAGTAATTAAACTGTCATATTCAAGTTTCTGTCGTGTTTAATGGCTAATGTTGGTGAAATCAAGATAAAAATGCTGTTTTAAGCATGCAAAAGCATACAAAACACCGTTTTCAAGTATTTAAACTGTCATATTCATGTATATGTCGTGTGTAATGGCTTATGTTTGCAAAATCAAGATAAAATAGCTGTTTTCAGCTTGCAAAAACATACAAAATGCTGTTTTCAAGTATTTAAACTGTCATATTCATGTTTCTGGCGTGTATAATAGCAAATGTTGGCAAAAACAAAGTAAAAAATGCTGTTTTAAGCATGCAAAACCATACAAAACACCGTTTTCAAATATTTGAATTGTCATATTCATGTATATGTCGTGTGTAATGACTTATGTTTGCAAAATCAAGATAAAATAGCTGTTTTCAGCTTGCAAAAACCTACAAAATGCTGTTTTCAAGTATTTAAACTGTCATATTCATGTTCCTGTCGTGTATAATAGCTAATGTTGGTGAAAGCAAGATAAAAATGCTGTTTTAAGCGTGCAAAAGCATACAAAACACCGTTTTCAAGTATTTAAACTGTCATATTCATGTATATGTCGTGTGTAATGGCTTATGTTTGCAAAATAAAGATAATAAAGCTGTTTCCAGCTTGCAAAAACATACAAAATGCTGTTTTAAAGTATTTAAACTGTCATATTCATGTATATGTCGTGTGTAATGGCTTATGTTTGCAAAATCAAGATAAAATAGCTGTTTTCAGCTTGCAAATACATACAAAATGTTGTTTTCAAGTATTTAAACTGTCATATTCATGTTTCTGTCGTGTATAATAGCTAATGTTGGTGAAAGCAAGATAAAAATGCTGTTCTAAGCATGCAAAAGCCTACAAAACACCGTTTTCAAGTACTTAAACTGTCATATTCATGTATATGTCGTGTGTAATGGCTTATGTTTGCAAAATCAAGATAAAATAGCTGTTTTCAGCTTGCAAAAACATACAAAATGCTGTTTTCAAGTATTTAAACTGTCATATTCATGTTTTTGTCGTGTATAATAGCTAATGTTGGTGCAAGCAAGATAAAAATGCTGTTTTAAGCATGCAAAAGCATACAAAATACCGTTTTCAAGTATTTAAACTGTCATATTCATGTATATGTCGTGTGTAATGGCTTAAGTTTGCAAAATCAAGATAAAATAGCTGTATTCAGTTTGCAAAAACATACAAAATGCTGTTTTCAAGTATTTAAACTGTCATATTCATGTTTCTGTCGTGTATAATAGCTAATGTTGGTGAAAGCAAGATAAAAATGCTGTTTTAAGCATGCAAAAGCAAACAAAACACCGTTTTCAAGTATTTAAACTGTCATATTCATGTATATGTCGTGTGTAATGGCTTATGTTTGCAAAATCAAGATAAAATAGCTGTTTTCAGCTTGCAAAAACATACAAAATGCTGTTTTCAAGTATTTAAACTGTCATATTCATGTTTCTGTCGTGTATAATAGCTAATGTTGGTGAAAGCAAGATAAAAATGGTGTTTTAAGCATGCAAAAGAATACAAAACACCGTTTTTAAGTATTTAAACTGTCATATTCATGTATATGTCGTCTGTAATGGCCTATGTTTGCAAAATCAAGATAAAATAGCTGTTTTCAGCTTGCAAAAACATACAAAATGCTGTTTTTAAGTATTTAAACAGTCATATTCATGTTTCTGTCGTGTATAATAGCTAATGTTGGTGAAAGCAAGATAAAAATGCTATTTTAAGCATGCAAAAGCATACAAAACACCGTTTTCAAGTATTTAAACTGTCATATTCATGTATATGTCGTGTGTAATGATTTATGTTTGCAAAATCAAGATAAAATAGCTGTTTTCAGCTTGCAAAAACATACAAAATGCTGTTTTTAAGTATTTAAACAGTCATATTCATGTTTCTGTCGTGTATAATAGCTAATGTTGGTGAAAGCAATATAAAAATGCTGTTTTAAGCATGCAAAAGCATACAAAACACCGTTTTCAAGTATTTAAACTGTCATATTCATGTATATGTCGTGTGTAATGATTTATGTTTGCAAAATCAAGATAAAATAGCTGTATTCAGTTTGCAAAAACATACAAAATGCTGTTTTCAAGTATTTAAACTGTCATATTCATGTTGCTGTCGTGTATAATAGCTAATGTTGGTGAAAGCAAGATAAAAATGCTGTTTTAAGTATGCAAAAGCATACAAAACACCGTTTTCAAGTATTTAAACTGTCATATTCATTTATATGTCGTGTGTAATGGTTTATGTTTGCAAAATCAAGATAAAATAGCTGTTTTCAGCTTGCAAAAACATACAAAATGCTGTTTTTAAGTATTTAAATTGTCATAGTCATGTTTCTGTCGTGTATAATAGCTAATGTTGATGAAAGCAAGATAAAAATGCTGTTTTAAGCATGCAAAAGCATACAAAACACCGTTTTCAAGTATTTAAACTGTCATATTCATGTATATGTCGTGTGTAATGGGTTTTGTTTGCAAAATCAAGATAAAATAGCTGTTTTCAGCTTGCAAAACACCGTTTTTAGTATTTAAACTATCATATTCATGTATATGTCGTGCGTAATGGCTTATGTTTGCAAAATCAAGATAAAATATCCGTTTTCAGCTTGCAAAAACATACAAAATGCTGTTTTTAAGTATTTAAATTGTCATAGTCATGTTTCTGTCGTGTATAATAGCTAATGTTGATGAAAGCAAGATAAAAATGCTGTTTTAAGCATGCAAAAGCATACAAAACACCGTTTTCAAGTATTTAAACTGTCATATTCATGTATATGTCGTGTGTAATGGCTTTTGTTTGCAAAATCAAGATAAAATAGCTGTTTTCAGCTTGCAAAACACCGTTTTTAAGTATTTAAACTATCATATTCATGTATATGTCGTGCGTAATGGCTTATGTTTGCAAAATCAAGATAAAATATCCGTTTTTCAGCTTGCAAAAACATACAAAATGCTGTTTTCAAGTATTTAAATTGTCATATTCATGTTTCGCTCGTGTATAATAGCTAATGTTGGTGAAAGCAAGATAAAAATGCTGTTTTAAGCATGCAAAAGCATACAAAACACCGTTTTCAAGTACTTAAACTGTGTTGCACTTTACCTGGGTAGAAGCGCACAAACAAATCCTCGGCTAGCGATGGACAATGCGGTTGAAGTGTTGGTGGGTCCGGTTCTATTAGAGAAGGAAGAAAGGAAGGAAGAGAGAAAATGGGCGCCACCAAATTGAAAACAAATACGACATACAAATATAAATTTGGTATATATTTTAGGCGAAAGTTTAGACAGGTTGTACAAATAATACAAATTGAAGTAAACCAAATCTGACTTGAACTTACTCTAGTTTGGCCGAAGCAACTAAGGTGTGGAATGTTTACAATATGATTTCCGACGCTGATAGCTAGCTGAGTTCTTCTGCGAGGAACGTCAGGGTTAGCGGAGCGGTCTAACAAAGCCGGCGGCGTTGCGACGTCGGAGAACGGACCTCGTGTCCCTGGAAGGATGGTGCGTTGATGTGCCAAGGTAAAAGATGGCCTATTGAACCAATTCGCAGTACTTCTTGGGCTGTACGACTTCCGAGAACGGGCCAGGACGACTATAGCTGTAGCCGCTCTTGTGGCTGAGTTAAGTGGTTCAGGTGTCCGCAGTGTCAAACCAAGCTCTACGCTGCCCCTGTACGCTCTCGCCTAGAGTCCCTGCGTCGGCGTAACAGCTAGAGAACAAAAAAAAACAAGCGACAGAAAACCAAACCACCAAAATAATATAAAAATACAAGAGTAGTTACAAGCAGATGGCAAATTACAAAAATCGTTACAATATTTTACTAAAATCAAAAAAAGTTATACAAATCAAACTGAATTTACGCTGAGCAATAGGATAGGAAAGGACAGAAAAGAAGTTAGTAAAAGTGATGCGATGGATGATGTTAGAAAAGTGCGCTGACGAACTATGATGTACAAAAAAAAAAATAATCGAATGATTATTTACTTTAACAAGTCAGTAAGATCTGAAACTGAATGCGTCAACCATACGTAAAGTTACTCAAATAACCAAACTCTCAAGACGTAGGCTGAACAACAACTTAAAAATAATATCACAAAGTTCAAGATGAACTACAAAAAAATATCAGTTTCAGAAATACAAAAATGGCTACAAGGAGCAAATATTAACTTGAATAAAGCCGAAGGTACTGGTTCATGAGATCGTCGCGTCTGCACAGGCACTCTCACAATCTCTCACTATCAAACGGGGTGAGAAGGGAAAAGGGAATGGGAAACTCGAGTTATTTAATTATTATGAATATGCAGAATTACTAGCAAGTGAAAAATTTCAAAAATTGTAGGTCAACAACAAAAAAAATGGGATACAAACGCACTGCGGCGTGTTCCACAAATCCTTAACCTAAGTTTATGCAGAGTTACGTATAAAATGCGAAATTTCAAAAATTGATCGTGGAGTGGCCTCAGCTCACAACCACTTAGGGGTACCAAAAAAAAAAAGGGGTAGGCTCGAATAATAAATAACCGCTCTAGGGTGAGACTAGAAAGTCAACACCCAAGAGAATCAACAAAAAGTGCTGCTTGTGAAGTAGACCATTGAACGAAATATAAAATAATAAGATCGAAATAAACAACAAAGTAGTTTCGTTTACTTACGTGAGGTTGAAAGGTAAAAAAAATAAGCAAAACCAAAAATGGAAACACGTGCTAAGCGTAAATCGCAAAAACACACAACCTCTCCGTAACGTGGCTACGACACAAGAGAGCGAGTTGACCGGCGGATGTCGGCACGCGTCAGGTTTCGCGTGGTCAAAAGAGCAACTAAAAAAACAGGGCTTGCCAAAATGTCTTGTTGCAGGGCTTCACTAAAATTAAGACTGCAACAACTGTACTATTCATATATATATGTCGTGTGTAATGGCTTATGTTTGCAAAATCAAGATAAAATAGCTGTTTTGAGTTTGCAAAAACATACAAAATGCTGTTTTCAAGTATTTAAACTGTTATATTCATGTTTCTGTCCTGTATAATAGCTAACGTTGGTGAAAGCAAGATAAAAATGCTGTTTTAAGCATGCAAAAGCATACAAAACAACGTTTTCAAGTACTTAAACTGTCATATTCATGTATACGTCGTGTGTAATGGCGTATGTTTGCAAAATTCCGATAAAATAGCTGTTTTCAGCTTGCAAAAACATACAAAATGCTGTTTTCAAGTATTTAAACTGTCATATTCATGTTTCTGTCGTGTATAATAGCAAATGTTGGTGATAACAAGATAAAAATGCTGTTTTAAGCATGCAAAAGCAAACAAAACACCGTTTTCAAGTATTTAAACTGTCATATTCATGTATATGTCGTGTGTAAAAGCTAAAGTTTGCAAAATCAAGATAAAATAGCTGTTTTCAGCTTGCAAAAACTTACAAAATGCTGTTTTCAAGTATTTAAACTGTCATATTCATGTATATGTCGTGTGTAATGACTTGTGTTTGCAAAATCAAGATAAAATATCCGTTTTTAGCTTGCAAAAACATACAAAATGCTGTTTTAAAGTATTTAAATTGTCATATTCATGTTTCTCTCGTGTATAATAGCTAATGTTGGTGAAAGCAAGATAAAAATGCTGTTTTAAGCATGCAAAAGCATACAAAACACCGTTTTCAAGTATTTAAACTGTCATATTCATGTATATGTCGTGTGTAATGGCTTATGTTTGCAAAATCAAGATAAAATAGCTGTTTTCAGCTTGCAAAAACATACAAAATGCTGTTTTCAAGTATTTAAACTGTCATATTCATGGTTCTGTAGTGTATAATAGCTAATGTTGGTGAAAGCAAGATAAAAATGCTATTTTAAGCATGCAAAAGCATACACAACACCGTTTTCAAGTATATAAACTGTCATATTCATGTATATGTCGTGCGTAATGGCTTATGTTTGCAAAATCAAGATAAAATAGCTGTTTTCAGCTTGCAAAAACATACAAAATGCTGTTTTCAAGTATTTAAACTGTCATATTCATGTTTCTGTCGTGTTTATTGTCTAATGTTGGTGAAATCAAGATAAAATTGCTATTTTAAGCATACAAAACACCGTTTTTAAGTATTTAAACTATCATATTCATGTATATGTCGTGCGTAATGGCTTATGTTTGCAAAATCAAGATAAAATATCCGTTTTCAGCTTGCAAAAACATACAAAATGCTGTTTTCAAGTATTTAAATTGTCATATTCATGTTTCGCTCGTGTATAATAGCTAATGTTGGTGAAAGCAAAATAAAAATGCTGTTTTAAGCATGCAAAAGCATACAAAACACCGTTTTCAAGTACTTAAACAGTACTATTCATATATATGTCGTGTGTAATGGCTTATGTTTGCAAAATCAAGATAAAATAGCTGTTTTCAGTTTGCAAAAACATACACAATGCTGTTTTCAAGTATTTAAACTGTTATATTCATGTTTCTGTCGTGTATAATAGCTAATGTTGGTGAAAGCAAGATAAAAATGCTGTTTTAAGCATGCAAAAGCATACAAAACAACGTTTTCAAGTATTTAAACTGTCATATTCATGTATATGTCGTGTGTAATGGCTTATGTTTGCAAAATTCCGATAAAATAGCTGTTTTCAGCTTGCAAAAACATACAAAATGCTGTTTTCAAGTATTTAAACTGTCATATTCATGTTTCTGTCGTGTATAATACCTAATGTTGGTGAAAGCAAGATAAAAATGCTGTTTTAAGCATGAAAAAGCATACAAAACACCGTTTTCAAGTATTTAAACTGTCATATTTATTTATATGTCGTGTGTAATGGTTTACGTTTGCAAAATCAAGATAAAATAGCTGTTTTCAGCTTGCAAAAACATACAAAATGCTGTTTTCAAGTATTTAATCTGTCATATTCATGATTCTGTCGTGTATAATAGCTAATGTTGGTGAAAGCAAGATAAAAATGCTGTTTTAAGCATGAAAAAGCATACAAAACACCGTTTTCAAGTATTTAAACTGACATATTCATGTATATGTCGTGTGTAATGGTTTATGTTTGCAAAATCAAGATAAAATAGCATTTTTCAGCTTGAAAAAACAAACAAAATGCTGTTTTTAAGTATTTAAATTGTGATATTCATGTTTCTGTTGTATATAATAGCTAATGTTGGTGAAAGCAAGATAAAAATGCTGTTTTAAGAATGCAAAAGCCTACAAAACACCGTTTTCAAGTATTTAAACTGTCATATTCATGTATATGTCGTGTGTAATGGCTTATGTTTGCAAAATCAAGATAAAATTGCTGTTTTCAGCTTGCAAAAACATACAAAATGCTGTTTTCAAGTAATTAAACTCTCATATTCAAGTTTCTGTCGTGTTTAATGGCTAATGTTGGTGAAATCAAGATAAAAATGCTGTTTTAAGCATGCAAAAGCATACAAAACACCGTTTTCAAGTATTTAAACTGTCATATTCATGTATATGTCGTGTGTAATGGCTTATGTTTGCAAAATCAAGATAAAATAGCTGTTTTCAGCTTGCAAAAACATACAAAATGCTGTTTTCAAGTATTTAAACTGTCATATTCATGTTTCTGTCGTGTATAATAGCAAATGTTGGTAAAAGCAAGATAAAAATGCTGTTTTAAGCATGCAAAACCATACAAAACACCGTTTTCAAATATTTGAATTGTCATATTCATGTATATGTCGTGTGTAATGACTTATGTTTGCAAAATCAAGATAAAATAGCTGTTTTCAGCTTGCAAAAACCTACAAAATGCTGTTTTCAAGTATTTAAACTGTCATATTCATGTTCCTGTCGTGTATAATAGCTAATGTTGGTGAAAGCAAGATAAAAATGCTGTTTTAAGGGTGCAAAAGCATACAAAACACCGTTTTCAAGTATTTAAACTGTCATATTCATGTATATGTCGTGTGTAATGGCTTATGTTTGCAAAATAAAGATAATAAAGCTGTTTTCAGCTTGCAAAAACATACAAAATGCTGTTTTAAAGTATTTAAACTGTCATATTCATGTATATGTCGTGTGTAATGGCTTATGTTTGCAAAATCAAGATAAAATAGCTGTTTTCAGCTTGCAAAAACATACAAAATGCTGTTTTCAAGTATTTAAACTGTCATATTCATGTTTTTGTCGTGTATAATAGCTAATGTTGGTGCAAGCAAGATAAAAATGCTGTTTTAAGCATGCAAAAGCATACAAAATACCGTTTTCAAGTATTTAAACTGTCATATTCATGTATATGTCGTGTGTAATGGCTTAAGTTTGCAAAATCAAGATAAAATAGCTGTATTCAGTTTGCAAAAACATACAAAATGCTGTTTTCAAGTATTTAAACTGTCATATTCATGTTTCTGTCGTGTATAATAGCTAATGTTGGTGAAAGCAAGATAAAAATGCTGTTTTAAGCATGCAAAAGCAAACAAAACACCGTTTTCAAGTATTTAAACTGTCATATTCATGTATATGTCGTGTGTAATGGCTTAAGTTTGCAAAATCAAGATAAAATAGCTGTATTCAGTTTGCAAAAACATACAAAATGCTGTTTTCAAGTATTTAAACTGTCATATTCATGTTGCTGTCGTGTATAATAGCTAATGTTGGTGAAAGCAAGATAAAAATGCTGTTTTAAGCATGCAAAAGCATACAAAACACCGTTTTCAAGTATTTAAACTGTCATATTCATTTATATGTCGTGTGTAATGGTTTATGTTTGCAAAATCAAGATAAAATAGCTGTTTTCAGCTTGCAAAAACATACAAAATGCTGTTTTTAAGTATTTAAATTGTCATAGTCATGTTTCTGTCGTGTATAATAGCTAATGTTGATGAAAGCAAGATAAAAATGCTGTTTTAAGCATGCAAAAGCATACAAAACACCGTTTTCAAGTATTTAAACTGTCATATTCATGTATATGTCGTGTGTAATGGCTTTTGTTTGCAAAATCAAGATAAAATAGCTGTTTTCAGCTTGAAAAACACCGTTTTTAAGTATTTAAACTATCATATTCATGTATATGTCGTGCGTAATGGCTTATGTTTGCAAAATCAAGATAAAATATCCGTTTTCAGCTTGCAAAAACATACAAAATGCTGTTTTCAAGTATTTAAATTGTCATATTCATGTTTCGCTCGTGTATAATAGCTAATGTTGGTGAAAGCAAGATAAAAATGCTGTTTTAAGCATGCAAATGCATACAAAACACCGTTTTCAAGTACTTAAACTGTGTTGCACTTTACCTGGGTAGAAGCGCACAAACAAATCCTCGGCTAGCGATGGACAATGCGGTTGAAGTGTTGGTGGGTCCGGTTCTATTAGAGAAGGAAGAAAGGAAGGAAGAGAGAAAATGGGCGCCACCAAATTGAAAACAAATACGACATACAAATATAAATTTGGTATATCTTTTAGGCGAAAGTTTAGACAGGTTGTACAAATAATACAAATTGAAGTAAACCAAATCTGACTTGAACTTACTCTAGTTTGGCCGAAGCAACTAAGGTGTGGAATGTTTACAATATGATTTCCGACGCTGATAGCTAGCTGAGTTCTTCTGCGAGGAACGTCAGGGTTAGCGGAGCGGTCTAACAAAGCCGGCGGCGTTGCGACGTCGGAGAACGGACCTCGTGTCCCTGGAAGGATGGTGCGTTGATGTGCCAAGGTAAAAGATGGCCTATTGAACCAATTCGCAGTACTTCTTGGGCTGTACGACTTCCGAGAACGGGCCAGGACGACTATAGCTGTAGCCGCTCTTGTGGCTGAGTTAAGTGGTTCAGGTGTCCGCAGTGTCAAACCAAGCTCTACGCTGCCCCTGTACGCTCTCGCCTAGAGTCCCTGCGTCGGCGTAACAGCTAGAGAACAAAAAAACAAGCGACAGAAAACCAAACCACCAAAATAATATAAAAATACAAGAGTAGTTACAAGCAGATGGCAAATTACAAAAATCGTTACAATATTTTACTAAAATCAAAAAAAGTTATACAAATCAAACTGAATTTACGCTGAGCAATAGGATAGGAAAGGACAGAAAAGAAGTTAGTAAAAGTGATGCGATGGATGATGTTAGAAAAGTGCGCTGACGAACTATGATGTACAAAAAAAAAAAATAATCGAATGATTATTTACTTTAACAAGTCAGTAAGATCTGAAACTGAATGCGTCAACCATACGTAAAGTTACTCAAATAACCAAACTCTCAAGACGTAGGCTGAACAACAACTTAAAAATAATATCACAAAGTTCAAGATGAACTACAAAAAAATATCAGTTTCAGAAATACAAAAATGGCTACAAGGAGCAAATATTAACTTGAATAAAGCCGAAGGTACTGGTTCATGAGATCGTCGCGTCTGCACAGGCACTCTCACAATCTCTCACTATCAAACGGGGTGAGAAGGGAAAAGGGAATGGGAAACTCGAGTTATTTAATTATTATGAATATGCAGAATTACTAGCAAGTGAAAAATTTCAAAAATTGTAGGTCAACAACAAAAAAAATGGGATACAAACGCACTGCGGCGTGTTCCACAAATCCTTAACCTAAGTTTATGCAGAGTTACGTATAAAATGCGAAATTTCAAAAATTGATCGTGGAGTGGCCTCAGCTCACAACCACTTAGGGGTACCAAAAAAAAAAGGGGTAGGCTCGAATAATAAATAACCGCTCTAGGGTGAGACTAGAAAGTCAACACCCAAGAGAATCAACAAAAAGTGCTGCTTGTGAAGTAGACCATTGAACGAAATATAAAATAATAAGATCGAAATAACCAACAAAGTAGTTTCGTTTACTTACGTGAGGTTGAAAGGTAAAAAAAATAAGCAAAACCAAAAATGGAAACACGTGCTAAGCGTAAATCGCAAAAACACACAACCTCTCCCTAACGTGGCTACGACACAAGAGAGCGAGTTGACCGGCGGATGTCGGCACGCGTCAGGTTTCGCGTGGTCAAAAGAGCAACTAAAAAAACAGGGCTTGCCAAAATGTCTTGTTGCAGGGCTTCACTAAAATTAAGACTGCAACAACTGTACTATTCATATATATATATGTCGTGTGTAATGGCTTATGTTTGCAAAATCAAGATAAAATAGCTGTTTTGAGTTTGCAAAAACATACAAAATGCTGTT
>CAWWDY010000887.1:0-26080 GCA_963942605.1 Poecilus cupreus | reverse complement strand
TCATATTCATGTTTCTGTCGTGTATAATAGCTAATGTTGGTGAAAGCAAGATAAAAATGCTGTTTTAAGCATGCAAAAGCAAACAAAACACCGTTTTCAAGTATTTAAACTGTCATATTCATGTTTCTGTCGTGTATAATAGCTAATGTTGGTGAAAGCAATATAAAAATGCTGTTTTAAGCATGGAAAAGCATACAAAACACCGTTTTCAAGTATTTAAACTGTCATATTCAAGTTTCTGTCGTGTATAATAGCTAATGTTGGTGAAAGCAAGATAAAAATGCTGTTTTAAGCATACAAAACACCGTTTTCAAGTATTTAAACTGCCATATTCATGTTTCTGTCGTGTATAATAGCTTATGTTGGTGAAAGCAAGATAAAAATGCTGTTTTAAGCATGCAAAAGCATACAAAACACCGTTTTCAAGTATTTAAACTGTCATATTCATGTTTCTGTCGTGTATAATAGCTAATGTTGGTGAAAGCAAGATAAAAATGCTATTTTAAGCATGCAAAAGCATACAAAACACCGTTTTCAAGTATTTAAACTGTCATATTCATGTTTCTGTCGTGTATAATAGCTAATGTTGGTGAAAGCAAGATAAAAATGCTGTTTTAAGCATGCAAAAGCATACAAAACAACGTTTTCAAGTATTTAAACTGTCATATTCATGTTTCTGTCGTGTATAATAGCTAATGTTGGTGAAAGCAAGATAAAAATGCTGTTTTAAGCATGCAAAAGCAAACAAAACACCGTTTTCAAGTATTTAAACTGTCATATTCATGTATATGTCGTGTGTAATGGCTTATGTTTGCAAAATCAAGATCAAATAGCTGTTTTCAGCTTGCAAAAACATACAAAATGCTGTTTTCAAGTATATAAACTGTCATATTCATGTTTCTGTCGTGTATAATAGCTAATGTTGGTGAAAGCAAGATAAAAATGCTGTTTTAAGCATGCAAAAGCATACAAAACAACGTTTTCAAGTATTTAAACTGTCATATTCATGTTTCTGTCGTGTATAATAGCTAATGTTGGTAAAAGCAAGATAAAAATGCTGTTTTAAACATGCAAAAGCATACAAAACACCGTGTTCAAGTATTTAAACTGTCATATTCATGTATATGTCGTGTGTAATGGCTTATGTTTGCAAAATCAAGATAAAATAGCTGTTTTCAGCTTGCAAAAACATACAAAATGCTGTTTTCAAGTATTTAAACTATCATATTCATGTTTCTGTCGTGTATAATAGCTAATGTTGGTGAAAGCAAGATAAAAATGCTGTTTTAAGCATGCAAAAGCAAACAAAACACCGTTTTCAAGTATTTAAACTGTCATATTCATGTTTCTGTCGTGTATAATAGCTAATGTTGGTGAAAGCAATATAAAAATGCTGTTTTAAGCATGGAAAAGCATACAAAACACCGTTTTCAAGTATTTAAACTGTCATATTCATGTTTCTGTCATGTATAATAGCTAATGTTGGTGAAAGCAAGATAAAAATGCTGTTTTAAGCATGCAAAAGCATACAAATCACCGTTTTCAAGTATTTAAACTGTCATATTCATGTATATGTCGTGTGTAATGGCTTATGTTTGCAAAATCAAGATAAAATAGCTGTTTTCAGCTTGAAAAAACATACAAAATGTTGGGGAAAGCAAGATAAAAATGCTGTTTTAAGCATGCAAAAGCAAACAAAACACCGTTTTCAAGTATTTAAACTGTCATATTCATGTTTCTGTCGTGTATAATAGCTAATGTTGGTGAAAGCAATATAAAAATGCTGTTTTAAGCATGCAAAAGCATACAAAACACCGTTTTGAAGTATTTAAACTGTCATATTCATGTTTCTGTCGTGTATAATAGCTAATGTTGGTGAAAGCAAGATAAAAATGTTGTTTTAAGCATGCAAAAGCAAACAAATCACCGTTTTCAAGTATTTAAACTGTCATATTCATGTATATGTCGTGTGTAATGGCTTATGTTTGCAAAATCAAGATAAAATAGCTGTTTTCAGCTTGCAAAAACATACAAAATGCTGTTTTCAAGTATATAAACTGTCATATTCATGTTTCTGTCGTGTATAATAGCTAATGTTGGTGAAAGCAAGATAAAAATGCTGTTTTAAGCATGCAAAAGCATACAAAACAACGTTTTCAAGTATTTAAACTGTGCTACGGCTTAGAGATGGTGATTCCCTGGGGTTAGGTGAACCACGGCGAGCTACAGTGGAGACGGGAGTGGGTGCTCAAACTAAAATAAAAAGGGGGAGGGCGCCAGTTGATCTAGCCGTAAAGGTCCAACCAGTGGTTGACCAACAAACCGAAGGCGGGGAAAACTAAGGTCGCACACAAGCAAAGAAAACAAGATTACGTAGGTAAAGTTTACGAGTGTGTATATATATTCTAAGATGATAAAAAAAATACAAGGGAAATAATGTGTAGTATATAAATGAATAAATGAATGAATAAACAAATAAATAAATCTGATATCACCGGGGTGCGCGAGGTAGGATACAAATAGCGAGCATATGCGCAGCGAGTCGTTTGCGGCGTATCAACTAGGACTATCACGAGTTTGGTTTGATAAATAGAGCGCTCAACTGAGACACGGGCGGCGAATGGTCGACCAAACGTTTGTCGCGTCGCGCTAACAAAAGTGAGATGTAGAAATAGCCCTACGAGCCGTGGCGTGAACCTACTGGCTGCAGACTTACAGTCAGCAACATAAACTGCTTTACTACGGCGAGGTAAGATCAGATTCTTACAGAATATCAGTACAAATAATAATATAAATGTAATTCTAATTTTGACAAGCGTATGGTGTTCGGGAAGCGAGCTCAATACGCAAACAAATGGGTGCAACATAAATAACAAAGTTCGCAATGGATAAATAATGGTTAAATAAAATAAACAAATATTATCGCTTAGCTGTCAACAGCGGTAAATAACAGGAGTAGTGTCCCCCTCTAGGTAACGAGTTGGCTCGGTAGCTCGGTAGTTGCCGGAGGTCACCGATCGTGGTCGAGCGGCTGACGATCTGCCTAATGGCGGCGATCAGGATTCCGGGCTCACCACGTGTGCCAAAACTGCGAGCGGTGGGCCAGACGGTGCGGCGCACACGCACGGGACTTTGTCGCCGAGTATGCCGACAGGCCAAGCGATATGGCACAAAAGCCAATGCAACAATAATGATGCCAAAATAACCTCCACCAATTTGAGTAGAGTACAACATAAATAAAAGCCTGAAAAGATATCACGTCAGTATCTTATTTAAGAGGGACCAGCACACCACAGTTAAACAAACAAGAAAATATAATTCTAAGGAATAGTAAAATTAAACGTCTTTCATGAACCTGAGATGTTGGGCGGCTTTAAAGTTTAAATTCGAGTACGTGAATCTCCAGATCCGGCAAATGTCGATGAATACGTCAATATATTCTACGTTGGTCTCCTCAAAATCCCAAAGGGCTGTGCCAAACGCAAATAAAGTTTCACACTTCCAAAATTTACACAAAATTATAGGAGAACACAACTAGTCACACGAGACTCAAAAATTAAAAGAACCGAAGTCAGCAAAAAAAGCGTTAAAAATCTTACATTTACAGGCAAGGTCGTGAATTTAATTGAATTAAAATTTGTTTAAGTGGCGGCACCGGCAACTCGTTAAACAAACACTCACAGTGACATCCGAAGATACACCTTTGCTTATTGCCTATTCAGAGGCGAAAACAGGGAAAAGTGTAGCGAAACCGTAACAACTGTCATATTCATGTTTCTGTCGTGTATAATAGCTAATGTTGGTAAAAGCAAGATAAAAATGCTGTTTTAAGCCTGCAAAAGCATACAAAACACCGTTTTCAAGTATTTAAACTGTCATATTCATGTATATGTCGTGTGTAATGGCTTATGTTTGCAAAATCAAGATAAAATAGCTGTTTTCAGCTTGCAAAAACATACAAAATGCTTTTTTTTATGTATTTAAACTGTCATATTCATGTTTTTGTCGTGTATAGTAGCTTATGTTGGTGAAAGTAAGATAAAAATGCTGTTTTAAGCATGCAAAAGCATACAAAACACTGTTTTCAAGTATTTTAACTGTCATATTCATGTTTCTGTCGTGTATAATAGCTAATGTTGGTGAAAGCAAGATAAAAAAGCTGCTTTAAGCATGCAAAAGCATACAAAAACCGTTTTCAAGTATTTAAACTGTCATATTCAGGTATATGTCGTGTGTAATGGCTTATGTTTGCAAAATCAAGATAAAATAGCTGTTTTCAGCTTGCAAAAACATACAAAATGCTGTTTTCACGTATCTAAACTGTCATATCCATGTTTCTGTCGTGTATAATAGCTAATGTTGGTGAAAGCAAGATAAAAATGCTGTTTTAAGCATGCAAAAGCATACAAAACACCGTTTTCAACTATTTAAACTGTCATATTCATTAATATGTCGTGTGTAATGGCTTATGTTTGCAAAATTAAGATAAAACAGCAGTTTTCAGCTTGCAAAAACATACAAAATGCTGTTTTCAAGTATTTAAACTGTCATATTCATGTATATGTAGTGGCCTACTACAAATTATTATTTTTGAATTTATAAAAATCAAGAAACCGAAAAAAAAGAAAAAAGGGTAATTATTTTTGGTAGTTATGTATTTTTGTTAAAAAAACAGATTAGAAAAAATTAGAAAAATATACAAGCATTAAAAGTCGCTGTGTAAATTTATTACATATATTATTTACAATTCAATAAATAAAAATATTTTTGTATTCATATTGGCTCCAGCCAATATAGATAAACCTTAGTGACAATCCTTCAGATATATCTTATTGTCACTAAATTGGTGACCCCGAATCTTATTACATGGAGTCTACTACAAGCCCTCTGGACTCGCTTACAACAAGCCCTGACATCTCTGCCTTAACACCAGCCATTAAAGTACCAGAATTCTGGCCTGCAGACCCGGAATTATGGTTTGCCCAAGTGGAAATCATTTTTCAAAGTCACAGGATAACAAGTGAGTTCAGCAAATTTTCGAAACTCATTTCCTTCTTGACTCCCCAATATGCAAGTGAAGTCAGGGATTTAATTGTCAGTCCCTCAGAAGATTTTCCATACACTAACCTGAAACAAACCTTGATTAAAAGAATCAGCCTATCAGACTCTGAAAAACTACAGCAATTTCTCAATTTTTCTTCAACCGATGATAAAAAACCTTCACAACTCCTCAGATACATGAGACAATTAATTGGCAGGAAAACTTTAGACGAATCTATCCTAGAAGAAATCTTTCTGCAGAAACTTCCAAAAAACGTTCAAATTGTGTTATCAGCATCCATCAACACAAACCTTGAAGAGAAAGCAGATATCGCTGACAAAATTCTTGCCATCAATCAAGATCAAATTACTTCAATTTCGGAATCTTCAGAACATAAAACCAACCAAGTTCTTCAACAACTCGTGCATGACGTCAAGGAACTAAAGAACAAGATGACATCTACTTCACATCAGTTTTTCCCTCGTACTTCCAGAGAATATGCTCCTGAGTCTTCAAAGTCAACGCTATGTTGGTATCATTACACGTTCGGCAAAAGAGCACACAAATGCGTTCCTCCATGTTCAAATTATAAAAGTCTAATTAAAGAAAAGGTGACTATTCACTCACCGTTGCCTATAAATAATAATACTTCAAAACCTATTTCTCTTTATCACAGATATAATTCTCCAAAATCAAACTTATTTTACGTTCAAGATCGTTTTTCTGGCCACCGTTTCTTAATTGACACAGGAGCTCAGGTGAGTGTTTTTCATATTTCAAATCAATTCAAGCTTTCAAAAAGTGTTTTAACACTCCAAGCAGCCAATAACACGTCAATTGTTACTTACGGTACAAGAACCCTAAAATTAGATTTAGGACTCTCCAAATTATTCACCTGGAAGTTCATTATTGCTAAAACCAACAGTTCGATTATTGGGGCAGATTTCCTTAAACATTACAACTTACTAATAAACTTAAAAAATAAGCGATTAATAGAAGCAGATCAATTGCATAAAACTTTTGACAACAACATTTTGACAAACGTAATTATGACAGAAAAACAATCAACAAATAAATTTTACCAACTGCTATCAAAATTTCCAAAGCTAACTGAACCAATTAATTTTTCACGACAAATTAAACATTCTGTCAAACATTTTGTACTCACATCCGGTGCTCCAGCGTTCGCTAGGCCAAGAAGATTAGCTCCAGATAAACTGCTTATAGCTAAAAAAGAATTTGACAAAATGCTACAAAAAGGTTTGATACGCCCCTCTTCTAGTAATTGGGCATCACCATTACACTTGGTTCAAAAGAAGAACGGGGAATGGCGTCCGTGTGGGGATTATCGCGCTTTGAATGCACAAACAATTCCTGATAGGTATCCTATACCACATCTACACGACTTTACAACTTATTTACAAAATACTAACATTTATTCCAAAATTGATTTAGTACAAGCTTACCACCAAATTCCGATGGATACAGATTCAATTTCAAAAACTGCAATAACAACCCCTTTCGGCCTTTATGAATATACAGTAATGCCCTTCGGTTTACGAAATAGTGCCCAAACATTTCAGAGATTTATCGACGAAGTCACTAGAGGTTTAGATTTTTGTTTTGCATACTTAGATGATCTGCTGATAGCAAGCAATTCCCCAAAACAACACCTAGACCACTTACAAAAAGTTTTTGAAAGATTAAACAAATTTGAAATTATAATTAATACAAATAAATCGCAATTTGGTTTAAATAAAATAGAATTTTTAGGACATTCAATTTCTAAGAATGGAATACAACCTTTGGAATCTAAAGTAGAAGCAATTTTAAAATTCCCTCTTCCAGACACACAACGTAAACTACGTGAGTTTCTAGGGCTAATAAATTTTTACAATCGTTTCATACCACATTGCGCTATAATTTTAAACCCTGTTAATAAATTAATAACTAGTCCAAAAGATATTTTAAAAAAAGTTACGTGGAACAATGATGCAATAAAGGCATTTAATTTAATAAAAAACGAATTAGTTAAATCAACTACATTGATTTTTCCCGACCAAACAGCACAAACAAGTATAATGGTGGATGCCTCCAATGACGGAATTGGGGCGGTTTTACAACAATACGTTTCCAACGCCTGGAAACCAATAGCATTTTATTCGAGAGCTTTAACTCTCACTGAAAAAAAATATAGCACCTTTGGTAGAGAATTATTGGCAATTTATTCATCGATTAAAAAATTTAGATATTTTATTGAGGGAACACAATTCTTTGTTTATACTGATCATAAACCTTTAACATACATTTCCAAAATTAAACAGAGCAACGTATACAATCCAAGAGAGATCAGACAATTAGATTACATTTTCCAATTTACAAGTGATATACGTCACATTTCTGGTAAAATAATCCTGTGGCTGATGCTTTATCAAGAATTCATATATCAACGATGTTTAACAATAAACAAATAGATTACAAACAAATAGCTTTAGAACAACAATCAGACGAAGACCTACTTAAAATAAAAAATAGTAACAATACAAATTTGAAATTAGTAGATTATCAACTTGAAAATTCAAAATTTGATTTAACGTGTGATGTTTCAATGAATTCGCCACGACCATTTATTCCAAAAAAATTTCGAGATATCATTTTTGATCAGTTTCATTCAATGTCTCATCCTGGAGCAAAAGCAACAGACAAATTAATTTCTCAACGTTTTGTATGGCCTAATATGCATTCTGAAATACGAAATAAAGTTAAAACATGTTTAAACTGCCAAAAATCAAAAATTACGCGGCATGTAAATTCTCCTATCGGAGACTTTCCAAAACCACGGAAAAGATTTAATATGATTCACGTAGATCTTGTTAAATTACCACCATCTAAAGGATTTACTCATATTCTAACTTGTATTGACCGTTTCACCAGATGGCCGGAAGTAATTCCTTTGAAAGAACCATCAGCTGAAAATATAGCTAAAGCTCTTATCTCTGATTGGATTGCAAGATTCGGCGTTCCTTCAATAATTACCTCAGACCGAGGACAACAATTTAATTCAACTCTATTCAAACGATTAACAACAATGTTAAACATTAAGCATATTACAACAACTTCTTATCATCCCCAAGCAAACGGGTTAATTGAGAGATTCCACAGACAACTAAAAACATCCCTTAAAGCAATAAGCAATTCCTCTGATTGGTTAACATCGCTTCCAATAATTTTACTTGGCCTACGTTCATATTGTAAGGTACCTATCAACTGCAGTGCAGCAGAGTTAGTCTACGGCGAACCTTTAAAATTACCAGGCGAATTCATTATCAAACCAAACAACGATGAAATTAATTTTCCAAATTATTTAACTAATGTCAAATCAGCTATTATTAAATTTATTCCAACAACTTCAACATTACAAAATAAAAAATCATATGTACATCCAGATTTATTTAAAACTAGTCATGTTTTCATTCGTAATGATGCAATTGGTCCAATTCTACAACAGCCATACCTAGGTCCTTTTCCAGTAATCAAGCGTTATGACAAATTTTTCAAAATTCTGATTAAAAATAAAACCGAAACTGTAACAATTGACCGGTTGAAGCCTGCTTATTTACCGAATTGATTTCGATATGCGAACACTCATTACTCCACACTTGTATAATTTTATGTGTTTCTCAAATTATTTAACTTGTTATATGATTGTGTTATATTGTTACCCTTTTTCCTTATTTTTCTTTGTTGATGGGAGGGGGTAGTGTAGTGGCCTACTACAAATTATTATTTTTGAATTTATAAAAATCAAGAAACCGGTGTAGTGTGTAGACGTGTACGTGTATGTGCTCCGTAGTTTTTTAACTCTAAGCAGGGTATGCTACGAGCAAATAATAATAAGTAAGAGATTTACCGTATATACCAGAACAGCTGAGTGTTATAAGACATAGTAAACAAACAGTGAACTCGAGATAAGAAACAAAAGATAAGAAAGACAACACGTGTCAGGATAGAGGTTAGTTATCCGAAGAGTTGATTTGTAGCTACCTCTTACGCCTAGAAGAAGGCAACCTAGTATGCACTCAGGTTATTCGGACAGCGAATCTAACACTGACGAAAACAAACGTAAGCGAGGAACAGCTGATCAAAACGAAGTTTTCAAAAGAAGCAGAAGAACGCGAAGGACTCCTCCAAAAACAGATAAGGACACTGACATGGGTGACATTAAAGAATTAATGAATACTTTGTTGCAGGAAATTAAGGAAATACGCAAGGAAAACCAGGAATATAGAGAAATGCTAAATAAGGTTATGGAGGAAAATGCTGCGATGAAGATGGATATTGTGGCTTTAAAAACAAAGCTGGACCAACTAGAAATTAGTAATAATAGAATGGAGAAAATAGATAGGGCTAATAGGAAGAACAATATAATTATAAGTGGCTTAAATATTGCAGAAAAAGATGAAAAAGATATTATACAAAGGGTAGAAAACTTCTTATTTCTACATATGCAGATTAATGCTAAGGTGAAACGAACGGTAAAAATTAGAGAAAATATATGTTTGGCAGAAATAGAAAATTTTGAGAAGAAGATAGAAATCTTAAAAAATAAAGTAAAATTGAAAAACGGGCTATTTAATAAAGTTTATATAAATAGCGATATGACAGAAAAGGAAAGGGAAATACAGAGGAAGATTAAACTAATAGCAGATAGAGAAAAGAGGGATAATAAACAAGTCAAAGTAAGGTACCAACAACTTATAATAAATGGAGAAAAATACGTATGGAGCGAAAGAAATAATAAGTTAGAAAAAACAGAAGCAGATCCAAAAAACGATGGAAAATAACAAAGAGTAGAATACTTCAAGTGGAAACAAAAGAAACAAAAAGGCGTGAAAACGGACATGATTATTGGAAACTAATAACATGGAATGTAAGAGGTTTAAATGGAAAAGAATGGGAACTATATTATGAACTTAATAAAATACAGGCAGATATTGCAGGAATCACAGAAACAAAGAAAAAAGGCAAAGGCGAAATAACGACAGATGAAGGACATCTACTGATCTATAGTGGAGTACCGTATGATAAAAGAGCAGCTGCAGGGGTTGGATGTATAGTAAATAAAAGATTAACAAAATATGTGCAAAATTGGGAAGGTTGGTCAGAAAGAATATTGAAAGTGGAATTAAAAGACAGCAACGAAGGGGTGAGAACCATAATAGTAGTTTACGGGCCTGACGAATGTGAAATAACGGAAGTGAAAGATAAATTCTGGGAGGAACTAAGCACAATAACAGAAAGTAGCGAAGGGAAAATTTACGTTGTAGGTGATTTTAATGCGAGAGTCGGAAGGAAGGACGAAAATACGACTAACGTTATAGGGAAGTATGGGGAAAATCACAGAAATAATAATGGCATAAGACTAATGGATTACTGTAGCATAAATGACTTAATAATAGCTAATACGTTTTACGAACATAAAGATATACATAAATACACAAGACAAGGCCCAATTGAAACCCAAAAATCGCTGATAGATTACGTACTAGTAGAGAGAGAGAACAGAAATATAGTAAGAGATTGCAGAACAAGAAGAGGACCAGAAATCTTTAGTGACCATTATGTAGTAGAAGCAAAAATAAAAAAAGAAAGAATAACAGAAATAAAATATAAAGAAAATAAAAAAGAAATAACATATGAAACAATTAAAACATATAAGTTAAAAGACGTTACAGTAGCGAAAAGGTACAATGAAGAAGTTGTAAAACAAATAGAAAAACTAAAGATAAAGGAAGGAGCAGACATTGATGAAAAATGGCAATTATTTAAAGCATTAATAAACCAAGCAGCAAAGGATATCTGTGGAACGATTAAAGTAAAAAGTAATAAAAAGCAAACAGCGTGGTGGAATCAAGAAATTAAAAATGCAATAAAATGTAAAAAGACAACATGGATGAAATATCTGAACGATAAAAACCAAAATAACTATAATGCATATAAAGAAGAACGAAAAAAAGTCAAAGACATGGTGAAAACAGAAAAGGAAAAATGTTGGAATAAATTTGGAGAACAGCTAGAAGCAAACAGTAAGGAAAACCAAAAGTTATTCTATAAGGCACTTAAAACAATTAGAACTGGAGAAAGAAATGAAAATTTTGTAATAAAAAATAAGGCAGGAGCTTTATTAACAGAGGAAAAAGAAGTCATGGAAAGATGGAAGGAATATTTTCAAGAACTGTTGAATGAAAGTGAAGAAAATATGAATATAGGATCAGAATCACATGAAAGAACAGAAGAAAATCTGCAGGAAATAACGATGGAAGAAATTAAAGAAGCGATAAAAATTCTTAAAAATGGAAAAGCGGCAGGTCACGATAGAATAACGACTGAAATGCTAAAGTATATGGGAGAAGGAGGAATTATATTACTGCTAGATATCTTTAATGAAGCTTGGAAACAAGGAAGAATACCAAAAGACTGGGAAGTAGCCGTTGTTATGCCTATATTCAAGAAAGGAGATAAACGTGATTGTAATAATTATAGAGGAATCTCACTATTGAGCACGGCATTGAAAGTATACGAGCGAATACTAGAAAGAAGACTGAGAAGGATAATAGAACCAACACTAGAAGAAGCCCAGAGTGGATTTAGAAAGGGAAGAAGTGTCCAAGACCATATATTCACAATCAAGCAGTTGACTCAGAAGACACTAGTAAGTAAAAATAAAGCATGTATGGCATTTATAGACTTAGAAAAAGCTTTTGATAGAGTACAAAGACAGAAAGTATGGGAGATCCTAATAGCAAGGAAAGTAAACACAAGATTAGTAAATGCAATCAAAAGTCTATATAACAAAAATTTGAATTACGTAATTAGTAAAAATCGAAAATCGGAAACATTTGAAACTAAAGGAGGCCTTAGACAAGGGGGAGTAATGAGTCCGGCGCTCTTCACAGTCTTCATGGATGATATCATAAAAAAGTGCAAACCGGACATGAAGAAATTGATAGTAGGATATCAAAATTTACAGAGAGTTGAAATTGGAGAATGTGCTTTTGCAGATGACGTTGTCTTATTCGCACGTAATGAAGCAAACCTTCAGCATAACTTAAATGTCTGGAATAATAAGCTAAGGGAAAGTGGAATGAAAATAAATGTGAGCAAAACAAAAGTGATGGTTATATCTAATGAGAGTCAAGCGATTAATATACAAATCGAGAATGAAAGAATAGAACAAGTTGAAAAATTTCAATATTTGGGGGTATGGATTAAAAACAATGGAAAACAGGAAGATGATATAAACGATAGAATAGACAAAACAGCGAGAATATTCCATATGATGAAAAACAGCTTTATTGGTAAAAAAGAAATCTCACGCAAGACAAAAATGACAGTTTTCAACACAATCTACCGATCAACATTGACATACGGCTGCGAATCCTGGGTGTTGACAAGAAGAATAAAGAGTAAAATACAAGCACTAGAAATGAGATATCTAAGAAGAGTGAAAGGTATTACGATGCTAGATAGAGTAAGAAATGAAGATATAAGAGAGGAACTCGAAACGAAATCAATAGCTGAATTTATTGAACAGAGGCAACTGAGTTGGTGGGGGCATCTAGTGAGAATGGATGACAACAGACCAGTGAAGAAGGTATGGACAGCCAGAATAAAAGAGAAGAGAGGACGAGGCAGACCAAGAGAAGAATGGAACGGAATTGTGGAGAAGACGTTAATTAAAAAAGGAACTACAGTGCAAGAAGCAAAAGTGTGTGCAAGAGACAGGAAACGGTGGTCAAAGTTCGTACACGATTAAAGACATAAACCCTACACCTAACGGTAAAGGGGTATTTGACTATATATATATAAGAAACCGAAAAAAAAGAAAAAAGGGTAATTATTTTTGGTAGTTATGTATTTTTGTTAAAAAAACAGATTAGAAAAAATTAGAAAAATATACAAGCATTAAAAGTCGCTGTGTAAATTTATTACATATATTATTTACAATTCAATAAATAAAAATATTTTTGTATTCATATTGGCTCCAGCCAATATAGATAAACCTTAGTGACAATCCTTCAGATATATCTTATTGTCACTAAATATATGTCGTGTGTAATGGCTTATGTTTGCAAAATTAAGATAAAACAGCTGTTTTCAGCTTGCAAAAACATACAAAATGCATTTTTCAAGTATTTAAACTGTCATATTCATGTTTCTGTCGTGTATAATAGCTAATGTTGGTGAAAGCAAGATAAAAATGCTCTTCTAAGCATGTAAAAGCATACAAAACACCGTTCTGTAGTATTTAAACTGTCATATTCATGTATATGTCGTATGTAATGGCTTATGTTTGCAAAATTAAGATAAAACAGCTATTTTCAGCTTGCAAAAACATACAAAATGCTGTTTTCAAGTATTTAAACTGTCATATTTATGTTTCTGTCGTGTATAATAGCTAATTTTGGTGAAAGCAAGATAAAAATGCTGTTTTAAGCATGCAAAAGCATACAAAACACCGTTTTCAAGTATTTAAACTGTCATATTCATGTATATGTCGTGTGTAATGGCTTATGTTTGCAAAATCAAGATAAAATAGCTGTTTTCAGCTTGCAAAAACATACAAAATGCTGTTTTTAAGTATTTAAACTGTCATATTCATGTTTTTGTCGTGTATAGTAGCTTATGTTGGTGAAAGTAAGATAAAAATGCTGTTTTAAGCATGCAAAAGCATACAAAACACAGTTTTCAAGTATTTTAACTGTCATATTCATGTTTCTGTCGTGTATAGTAGCTAATGTTGGTGAAAGCAAGATAAAAATGCTGTTTTAAGCATGCAAAAGCAAACAAAACACCGTTTTCAAGTATTTAAACTGTCATATTCATGTATATGTCGTGTGCAATGGCTTATGTTTGCAAAATCAAGATAAATCAGTAGTTTTCAGCTTACAAAAACATACAAAATGCTGTTTTCAAGTATTTAAACTGTCATATTCATGTATATGTCGTGTGTAATGGCTTATGTTTGTAAAATTAAGATAAAACAGCTATTTTCAGCTTGCAAAAACATACAAAATGCTGTTTTCAAGTATTTAAACTGTCATATTCATGTTTCTGTCGTGTATAATAGCTAATGTAGGTGAAAGCAAGATAAAAATGCTGTTTTAAGCATGCAAAAGCATACAAAACACCGTTTTCAAGTATTTAAACTGTCATATTCATGTATATGTCGTGTGTAATGGCTTATGTTTGCAAAATCAAGATAAAATAGCTGTTTTCAGCTTGCAAAAACATACAAAATGCTGTTTTCACGTATCTAAACTGTCATATCCATGTTTCTGTCGTGTATAATAGCTAATGTTGATGAAAGCAAGATAAAAATGCTGTTTTAAGCATGCAAAAGCATACAAAACACCGTTTTCAACTATTTAAACTGTCATATTCATGAATATGTCGTGTGTAATGGCTTATGTTTGCAAAATTAAGATAAAACAGCAGTTTTCAGCTTGCAAAAACATACAAAATGCTGTTTTCAAGTATTTAAACTGTCATATTTATGTTTCTGTCGTGTATAATAGCTAATTTTGGTGAAAGCAAGATAAAAATGCTGTTTTAAGCATGCAAAAGCATACAAAACACCGTTTTCAAGTATTTAAACTGTCATATTCATGTATATGTCGTGTGTAATGGCTTATGTTTGCAAAATCAAGATAAAATAGCTGTTTTCAGCTTGCAAAAACATACAAAATGCTGTTTTTAAGTATTTAAACTGTCATATTCATGTTTTTGTCGTGTATAGTAGCTTATGTTGGTGAAAGTAAGATAAAAATGCTGTTTTAAGCATGCAAAAGCATACAAAACACAGTTTTCAAGTATTTTAACTGTCATATTCATGTTTCTGTCGTGTATAGTAGCTAATGTTGGTGAAAGCAAGATAAAAATGCTGTTTTAAGCATGCAAAAGCAAACAAAACACCGTTTTCAAGTATTTAAACTGTCATATTCATGTATATGTCGTGTGCAATGGCTTATGTTTGCAAAATCAAGATAAATCAGTAGTTTTCAGCTTACAAAAACATACAAAATGCTGTTTTCAAGTATTTAAACTGTCATATTCATGTATATGTCGTGTGTAATGGCTTATGTTTGTAAAATTAAGATAAAACAGCTATTTTCAGCTTGCAAAAACATACAAAATGCTGTTTTCAAGTATTTAAACTGTCATATTCATGTTTCTGTCGTGTATAATAGCTAATGTAGGTGAAAGCAAGATAAAAATGCTGTTTTAAGCATGCAAAAGCATACAAAACACCGTTTTCAAGTATTTAAACTGTCATATTCATGTATATGTCGTGTGTAATGGCTTATGTTTGCAAAATCAAGATAAAATAGCTGTTTTCAGCTTGCAAAAACATACAAAATGCTGTTTTCACGTATCTAAACTGTCATATCCATGTTTCTGTCGTGTATAATAGCTAATGTTGATGAAAGCAAGATAAAAATGCTGTTTTAAGCATGCAAAAGCATACAAAACACCGTTTTCAACTATTTAAACTGTCATATTCATGAATATGTCGTGTGTAATGGCTTATGTTTGCAAAATTAAGATAAAACAGCAGTTTTCAGCTTGCAAAAACATACAAAATGCTGTTTTCAAGTATTTAAACTGTCATATTTATGTTTCTGTCGTGTATAATAGCTAATTTTGGTGAAAGCAAGATAAAAATGCTGTTTTAAGCATGCAAAAGCATACAAAACACCGTTTTCAAGTATTTAAACTGTCATATTCATGTATATGTCGTGTGTAATGGCTTATGTTTGCAAAATCAAGATAAAATAGCTGTTTTCAGCTTGCAAAAACATACAAAATGCTGTTTTTAAGTATTTAAACTGTCATATTCATGTTTTTGTCGTGTATAGTAGCTTATGTTGGTGAAAGTAAGATAAAAATGCTGTTTTAAGCATGCAAAAGCATACAAAACACTGTTTTCAAGTATTTTAACTGTCATATTCATGTTTCTGTCATGTATAATAGCTAATGTTGGTGAAAGCAAGATAAAAATGCTGTTTTAAGCATGCAAAAGCAAACAAAACACCGTTTTCAAGTATTTAAACTGTCATATTCATGTATATGTCGTGTGCAATGGCTTATGTTTGCAAAATCAAGATAAATCAGTAGTTTTCAGCTTGCAAAAACATACAAAATGCTGTTTTCAAGTATTTAAACTGTCATATTCATGTATATGTCGTGTGTAATGGCTTATGTTTGTAAAATTAAGATAAAACAGCTATTTTCAGCTTGCAAAAACATACAAAATGCTGTTTTCAAGTATTTAAACTGTCATATTCATGTTTCTGTCGTGTATAATAGCTAATGTTGGTGAAAGCAAGATAAAAATGCTGTTTTAAGCATGCAAAAGCATACAAAACACCGTTTTCAAGTATTTAAACTGTCATATTCATGTATATGTCGTGTGTAATGGCTTATGTTTGCAAAATCAAGATAAAATAGCTGTTTTCAGCTTGCAAAAACATACAAAATGCTGTTTTAAGTATTTAAACTGTCATATTCATGTTTTTGTCGTGTATAGTAACTTATGTTGGTGAAAGTAAGATAAAAATGCGGTTTTAAGCATACAAAAGCATACAAAACACTGTTTTCAAGTATTTTAACTGTCATATTCATGTTTCTGTCGTGTATAATAGCTAATGTTGGTGAAAGCAAGATAAAAATGCCGTTTTAAGCATGCAAAAGCAAACAAAACACCGTTTTCAACTATTTAAACTGTCATATTCATGAATATGTCGTGTGTAATGGCTTATGTTTGCAAAATTAAGATAAAACAGCAGTTTTCAGCTTGCAAAAACATACAAAATGCTGTTTTCAAGTATTTAAACTGTCATATTCATGTATATGTCGTGTGTAATGGCTTATGTTTGCAAAATTAAGATAAAACAGCTGTTTTCAGCTTGCAAAAACATACAAAATGCATTTTTCAAGTATTTAAACTGTCATATTCATGTTTCTGTCGTGTATAATAGCTAATGTTGGTGAAAGCAAGATAAAAATGCTCTTCTAAGCATGTAAAAGCATACAAAACACCGTTCTGTAGTATTTAAACTGTCATATTCATGTATATGTCGTGTGTAATGGCTTATGTTTGCAAAATTAAGATAAAACAGCTATTTTCAGCTTGCAAAAACATACAAAATGCTGTTTTCAAGTATTTAAACTGTCATATTTATGTTTCTGTCGAGTATAATAGCTAATGTTGGTGAAAGCAAGATAAAAATGCTGTTTTAAGCATGCAAAAGCATACAAAACACCGTTTTCAAGTATTTAAACTGTCATATTCATATTTCTGTCGAGTATAATAGCTAATGTTGGTGCAAGCAAGATAAAAATGCTGTTTTAAGCATGCAAAAGCATACAAAACAAAGTTTTCAAGTATTTAAACTGTCATATTCATGTTTCTGTCGTGTATAATAGCTAATGTTGGTAAAAGCAAGATAAAAATGCTGTTTTAAGCATGCAAAAGCATACAAAACACCGTTTTCAAGTATTTAAACTGTCATATTCATGTATATGTCGTGTGTAATGGCTTATGTTTGCAAAATCAAGATAAAATAGCTGTTTTCAGCTTGCAAAAACATACAAAATGCTGTTTTTAAGTATTTAAACTGTCATATTCATGTTTTTGTCGTGTATAGTAGCTTATGTTGGTGAAAGTAAGATAAAAATGCTGTTTTAAGCATGCAAAAGCATACAAAACACTGTTTTAAAGTATTTTAACTGTCATATTCATGTTTCTGTCGTGTATAATAGCTAATGTTGGTGAAAGCAAGATTAAAATGCTGTTTTAAGCATGCAAAAGCAAACAAAACACCGTTTTCAAGTATTTAAACTGTCATATTCATGTATATGTCGTGTGCAATGGCTTATGTTTGCAAAATCAAGATAAATCAGTAGTTTTCAGCTTGCAAAAACATACAAAATGCTGTTTTCAAGTATTTAAACTGTCATATTCATGTATATGTCGTGTGTAATGGCTTATGTTTGTAAAATTAAGATAAAACAGCTATTTTCAGCTTGCAAAAACATACAAAATGCTGTTTTCAAGTATTTAAACTGTCATATTCATGTTTCTGTCGTGTATAATAGCTAATGTTGGTGAAAGCAAGATAAAAATTCTGTTTTAAGCATGCAAAAGCATACAAAACACCGTTTTCAAGTATTTAAACTGTCATATTCATGTATATGTCGTGTGTAATGGCTTATGTTTGCAAAATCAAGATAAAATAGCTGTTTTCAGCTTGCAAAAACATACAAAATGCTGTTTTTAAGTATTTAAACTGTCATATTCATCTTTTTGTCGTGTATAGTAACTTATGTTGGTGAAAGTAAGATAAAAATGCTCTTTTAAGCATGCAAAAGCATACAAAACACTGTTTTCAAGTATTTTAACTGTCATATTCATGTTTCTGTCGTGTATAATAGCTAATGTTGGTGAAAGCAAGATAAAAATGCTGTTTTAAGCATGCAAAAGCAAACAAAACACCGTTTTCAAGTATTTAAACTGTCATATTCATGTATATGTCGTGTGTAATGGCTTATGTTTGCAAAATCAAGATAAATCAGTAGTTTTTAGCTTGCAAAAACATACAAAATGCTGTTTTCAAGTATTTAAACTGTCATATTCATGTTTCTGTCGTGTAAAATAGCTAATGTTGGTGAAAGCAAGATAAAAATGCTCTTCAAGCATGCAAAAGCATACAAAACACCGTTCTGTAGTATTTAAACTGTCATATTCATGTATATGCCGTGTGTAATGGCGTATGTTTGCAAAATTAAGATAAAACAGCTATTTTCAGCTTGCAAAAACATACAAAATGCTGTTTTCAAGTATTTAAACTGTCATATTCATGTTTCTGTCGTGTATAATAGCTAATGTTGGAGAAAGCAAGATAAAAATGCTGTTTTAAGCATGCAAAAGCATACAAAACACCGTTTTCAAGTATTTAAACTGTCATATTCATGTTTCTGTCGTGTATAATAGCTAATGTTGGTGAAAGCAAGATAAAAATGCTGTTTTAGCATGCAAAAGCATACAAAACAAAGTTTTCAAGTATTTAAACTGTCATATTCATGTTTCTGTCGTGTATAATAGCTAATGTTGGTAAAAGCAAGATAAAAATGCTGTTTTAAGCATGCAAAAGCATACAAAACACCGTTTTCAAGTATTTAAACTGTCATATTCATGTATATGTCGTGTGTAATGGCTTATGTTTGCAAAATCAAGATAAAATAGCTGTTTTCAGCTTGCAAAAACATACAAAATGCTGTTTTTAAATATTTAAACTGTCATATTCATGTTTTTGTCGTGTATAGTAGCTTATGTTGGTGAAAGTAAGATAAAAATGCTGTTTTAAGCATGCAAAAGCATACAAAACACTGTTTTCAAGTATTTTAACTGTCATATTCATGTTTCTGTCGTGTATAATAGCTAATGTTGGTGAAAGCAAGATAAAAATGCTGTTTTAAGCATGCAAAAGCAAACAAAACACCGTTTTCAAGTATTTAAACTGTCATATTCATGTATATGTCGTGTGTAATGGCTTATGTTTGCAAAATCAAGATAAATCAGTAGTTTTCAGCTTGCAAAAACATACAAAATGCTGTTTTCAAGTATTTAAACTGTCATATTCATGTATATGTCGTGTGTAATGGCTTATGTTTGCAAAATCAAGATAAAATAGCTGTTTTAAGCATGCAAAAGCATACAAAACACCCTTTTCAAGTATATAAACTGTCATATTCATGTTTCTGTCGTGTATAATAGCTAATGTTGGTGAAAGCAAGATAAAAATGCTGTTTTAAGCATGCAAAAGCATACAAAACAACGTTTTCAAGTATTTAAACTGTCATATTCATGTTTCTGTCGTGTAAAATAGCTAATGTTGGTAAAAGCAAGATAAAAATGCAGTTTTAAGCATGCAAAAGCATACAAAACACAGTTTTCAACTATTTAAACTGTCATATTCATGTATATGTCGTGTGTAATGGCTTATGTTTGCAAAATCAAGATAAATCAGTAGTTTTCAGCTTGCAAAAACATACAAAATGCTGTTTTCAAGTATTTAAACTGTCATATTCATGTATATGTCGTGTTTAATGGCTTATGTTTGCAAAATTAAGATAAAGCAGCTGTTTTCAGCTTGCAAAAAACATACAAAATGCATTTTTCAAGTATTTAAACTGTCATATTCATGTTTCTGTCGTGTATAATAGCTAATGTTGGTGAAAGCAAGATAAAAATGCTCTTCTAAGCATGCAAAAGCATACAAAACACCGTTCTGTAGTATTTAAACTGTCATATTCATGTATATGTCGTGTGTAATGGCTTATGTTTGTAAAATTAAGATAAAACAGCTATTTTCAGCTTGCAAAAACATACAAAATGCTGTTTTCAAGTATTTAAACTGTCATATTCATGTTTCTGTCGTGTATAATAGCTAATGTTGGTGACAGCAAGATAAAAATGCTGTTTTAAGCATGCAAAAGCATACAAAACACCGTTTTCAAGTATTTAAACTGTCATATTCATGTATATGTCGTGTGTAATGGCTTATGTTTGCAAAATCAAGATAAAATAGCTGTTTTCAGCTTGCAAAAACATACAAAATGCTGTTTTTAAGTATTTAAACTGTCATATTCATGTTTTTGTCGTGTATAGTAGCTTATGTTGGTGAAAGTAAGATAAAATTGCTGTTTTAAGCATGCAAAAGTATACAAAACACAGTTTTCAAGTATTTTAACTGTCATATTCATGTTTCTGTCGTGTATAATAGCTAATGTTGGTGAAAGCAAGATAAAAATGCTGTTTTAAGCATGCAAAAGCAAACAAAACACCGTTTTCAAGTATTTAAACTGTCATATTCATGTATATGTCGTGTGTAATGGCTTATTTTTGCAAAATCAAGATAAATCAGTAGTTTTCAGCTTGCAAAAACATACAAAATGCTTTTTTCAAGTATTTAAACTGTCATATTCATGTATATGTCGTGTGTAATGGCTTATGTTTGCAAAATCAAGATAAAATAGCTGTTTTAAGCATGCAAAAGCATACAAAACACCGTTTTCAAGTATATAAACTGTCATATTCATGTTTCTGTCGTGTATAATAGCTAATGATGGTGAAAACAAGATAAAAATGCTGTTTTAAGCATGCAAAAGCATACAAAACAACGTTTTCAAGTATTTAAACTGTCATATTTATGTTTCTGTCGTGTAAAATAGCTAATGTTGGTAAAAGCAAGATAAAAATGCAGTTTTAAGCATGCAAAAGCATACAAAACACCGTTTTCAACTATTTAAACTGTCATATTCATGTATATGTCGTGTGTAATGGCTTATGTTTGCAAAATCAAGATAAATCAGTAGTTTTCAGCTTGCAAAAACATACAAAATGCTGTTTTCAAGTATTTAAACTGTCATATTAATGTATATGTCGTGAGTAATGGCTTATGTTTGCAAAATTAAGATAAAGCAGCTGTTTTCAGCTTGCAAAAACATACAAAATGCATTTTTCAAGTATTTAAACTGTCATATTCATGTTTCTGTCGTGTATAATAGCTAATGTTGGTGAAAGCAAAATAAAAATGCTCTTCTAAGCATGCAAAAGCATACAAAACACCGTTCTGTAGTATTTAAACTGTCATATTCATGTATATGTCGTGTGTAATGGCTTATGTTTGTAAAATTAAGATAAAACAGCTATTTTCAGCTTGCAAAAACATACAAAATGCTGTTTTCAAGTATTTAAACTGTCATATTCATGTTTCTGTCGTGTACAATAGCTAATGTTGGTGAAAGCAAGATAAAAATGCTGTTTTAAGCATGCAAAAGCATACAAAACACCGTTTTCAAGTATTTAAACTGTCATATTCATGTTTCTGTCGTGTATAATAGCTAATATTGGTGAAAGCAAGATAAAAATGCTGTTTTAAGCATGCAAAAGCATACAAAAAACCGTTTTCAAGTATTTAAACTGTCATATTTATGTATATGTCGTGTATAATGGCTTATGTTTGCAAAATCAAGATAAAATAGCTGTTTTCAGCTTGCAAAAACATACAAAATGCTGTTTTTAAGTATTTAAACTGTCATATTCATGTTTCTGTCGTGTGTAATGGCTAATGTTGGTGAAAGCAAGATAAAAATGCTGTTTTAAGCATGCAAAAGCATACCAAACACCGTTTTCAAGTATTTAAACTGTCATATTCATGTATATGTCGTGTGTAATGGCTTATGTTTGCAAAATCAAGATAAAATAGCTGTTTTCAGCTTGCAAAACATACAAAATGCTGTTTTCAAGTATTTAAACTGTCAGTTTCATGTTTCTGTCGTGTATAATAGCTAATGTTGATGAAAGCAAGATAAACATGCTGTTTTAAGCATGCAAAAGCATACAAATACGGTTTTCAAGTATTTAAACTGTCATATTCATGTTTCTGTCCTGTATAATAGCTAATGTTGGTGAAAGCAAGATAAAAATGCTGTTTTAAGCATGCAAAAGCAAACAAAACACCGTTTTCAAGTATATAAACTGTCATATTCATGTATATGTCGTGAGTAATGGCTTATGTTTGCAAAATCAAGATAAAACAGCTGTTTTCAGCTTGCAAAAACATACAAAATGCTTTTTTCAAGTATTTGAACTGTCATATTTCTGTTTCTGTCGTGTATAATAGCTAATGTTGGTGAAAGCAAGATAAAAATGCTGTTTTAAGCATGCAAAAGCATACAAAACACCGTTTTCAAGTATTTAAACTGTCATATTCATGTTTCTGTCGTGTATAATAGCTAATGTTGGTGAAATCAAGATATAAATAATAATAATAATAATAATAATAATTTCTTTATTATTGTGGCGAAGTTCAGCCGAAGCTGTTCTTACACTTAACCTTTACACTAATAAAACAATTTTGAAAATCATTACAGGAAAGTGAACACGTATACAGCAAAATAAATGAATATAATATGGTGGTATGAACATAATAGATAATTATAAGAATTATAATTTCAAGAATACAAAAATATATTCGTATATACAACGAAGTTAAAGATTACTCATTGAAGGGACAACAGATTTTTTTTAACGTTGCGGGAGAAGCTAAGTGGTTGTAATAGTTTGAGATCATCGGAAATATTATTATAAATAAGAGGACAGTTGTAACTAAATGACCGTTTGCAAAATGAAGTTCGATGCAAAGGAGTATGTAACGTAATACAATTTCTTAAAATTCTATCATGCATATTGGATCTGAGTGAAATTTTATCCGCTAGATATGATGGTACATTAGAAATAATGGTGCGGTGAATAAGACATGCTAAATGATGCTTCCTGCGATTAGACATATTTAACCAACCCATTTCTTTTAAACGCTGGGATACTGACACATATCTAGGCAAACCAAATATGAAACGAACGCAACTATTCTGTACTTTCTGTATTCTACGTACATCATTAGCCGTTAAACATGGTCCATAGACAGTATCACAATAATTGAATACAGAAAGTACACAAGAGTCTGCTAGTATTTGTCGATATTTAGTGGACAACACAAAGCGATTCATGTAGAGGTTTTTTAAAGCCAGATATGCATTTCTAATTAGCAGGCTAACATGCTCTGTGAAACGCAGTTCGGTGTCCAACACTAAACCAAGGTTTTTGGTAGTAGTTTTCAGTTTAAGTTTAACATTATTAAGTTTTATATTAATAACATTTCTGTCAATCAGGAGTTGGCGACTGGTTTTATTACCAAAAAGCATAAATGATGATTTGTTCTCATTAATAACTAGGCAATGAGATTTAACGAATTTTGCTACAGTTTCAAGGTCACTGTTTACTTTTAAAATTGCATCCTCATACTCTGAAGCTTCGAAAGGCAAGTATAATTGCGTGTCATCCGCGTAAATATGCAGATTTGAATGAGTGACAAACTTACAAATGTCAAAGGTATACAGGGAGAAAAATAACGGCCCACAGATTGAACCCTGCGCTACGCCCTTAGTTATGTTTAAGGTATCTGAGGACTCATTATTTAAAACTACTCTTTGACATCTATTTTGAAAGTAGCTAGAAATTAGTTTCAAGCAATTATCATGAAAACCTAGATATTTTAATTTAGCTAGCAGAAGTTCATGATTCAGAGTGTCAAAGGCCTTGCTAAAGTCCAAAAGAACAAGCAAAACCATTTTCCTATCATCAATATAATGTATCAGATCATCTGTTACTTTCAACAACGCCGTTGTAGTGCTATGTCCAGGTCTAAAACCTGATTGTATTTCGGGCAAAATATTTAATTGAATTATAAAAGCAGAAATTTGATTGTAAATAACTTTTTCTAGCACTTTGGATAAGGTTGGAAGAATGCTGATTGGTCGCAAATCACCATGACATACAGGATTTTTACATTTGGGTAATGGTTTCACCAATGCTGTTCTAAGCATGCAAAAGCATACAAAACACCGTTCTGTAGTATTTAAACTGTCATATTCATGTATATGTCGTGTGTAATGGCTTATGTTTGCAAAATCAAGATAAAATAGCTGTTTTCAGCTTGCAAAAACATACAAAATGCTGTTTTTAAGTATTTAAACTGTCATATTCATGTATATGTCGTGTGTAATGGCTTATTTTTGCAAAGTCAAGATAAATCAGTAGTTTTCAGCTTGCAAAAACATACAAAATGCTTTTTTCAAGTATTTAAACTGTCATATTCATGTATATGTCGTGTGTAATGGCTTATGTTTGCAAAATCAAGATAAAATAGCTGTTTTAAGCATGCAAAAGCATACGAAACACCGTTTTCAAGTATTTAAACTGTCATATTCATGTATATGTCGTGTGTAATGGCTTATGTTTGCAAAATCAAGATAAATCAGTAGTTTTCAGCTTGCAAAAACATACAAAATGCTGTTTTCAAGTATTTAAACTGTCATATTCATGTATATGTCGTGTGTAATGGCTTATGTTTGCAAAATCAAGATAAAATAGCTGTTTTAAGCATGCAAAAGCATACAAAACACCCTTTTCAAGTATATAAACTGTCATATTCATGTTTCTGTCGTGTATAATAGCTAATGTTGGTGAAAGCAAGATAAAAATGCTGTTTTAAGCATGCAAAAGCATACAAAACAACGTTTTCAAGTATTTAAACTGTCATATTCATGTTTCTGTCGTGTAAAATAGCTAATGTTGGTAAAAGCAAGATAAAAATGCAGTTTTAAGCATGCAAAAGCATACAAAACACAGTTTTCAACTATTTAAACTGTCATATTCATGTATATGTCGTGTGTAATGGCTTATGTTTGCAAAATCAAGATAAATCAGTAGTTTTCAGCTTGCAAAAACATACAAAATGCTGTTTTCAAGTATTTAAACTGTCATATTCATGTATATGTCGTGTTTAATGGCTTATGTTTGCAAAATTAAGATAAAGCAGCTGTTTTCAGCTTGCAAAAAACATACAAAATGCATTTTTCAAGTATTTAAACTGTCATATTCATGTTTCTGTCGTGTATAATAGCTAATGTTGGTGAAAGCAAGATAAAAATGCTCTTCTAAGCATGCAAAAGCATACAAAACACCGTTCTGTAGTATTTAAACTGTCATATTCATGTATATGTCGTGTGTAATGGCTTATGTTTGTAAAATTAAGATAAAACAGCTATTTTCAGCTTGCAAAAACATACAAAATGCTGTTTTCAAGTATTTAAACTGTCATATTCATGTTTCTGTCGTGTATAATAGCTAATGTTGGTGACAGCAAGATAAAAATGCTGTTTTAAGCATGCAAAAGCATACAAAACACCGTTTTCAAGTATTTAAACTGTCATATTCATGTATATGTCGTGTGTAATGGCTTATGTTTGCAAAATCAAGATAAAATAGCTGTTTTCAGCTTGCAAAAACATACAAAATGCTGTTTTTAAGTATTTAAACTGTCATATTCATGTTTTTGTCGTGTATAAGAG
>CAWWDY010000886.1:0-86425 GCA_963942605.1 Poecilus cupreus | reverse complement strand
AAAACAGCGTTTTTCTATGTTTTTGCAAGTTTAAAACAGCAATTTTATCGTCATTTCTCATAAATCGCCGTTTCGCACGAAAGAAACATGAAATTTGTCAGTTTGAATAATTCAAAACAGCGTTTTTCTATGTTTTTGCAAGTTTAAAACAGCAATTTTATCGTCATTTCTCATAAATCGCCGTTTCACACGAAAGAAACATGAATTTGTCCGTTTGAATAGTTCAAAACAGCGTTTTTCTATGTTTTTGCAAGTTTAAAACAGCAATTTTATCGTCATTTCTCATAAATCGCCGTTTCGCACGAAAGAAACATGAATTTGTCAGTTTGAATAGTTCAAAACAGCGTTTTTCTATGTTTTTGCAAGTTTAAAACAGCAATTTTATCGTCATTTCTCATAAATTGCCGTTTCACACGTAAGAAACATGAATTTGTCAGTTTGAATAGCTCAAAACAGCGTTTTTCTATGTTTTTGCAAGTTTAAAACAGCAATTTTATCGTCATTTCTCATAAATCGCCAGTTCACACGAAAGAAACATGAATTTGTCAGTTTGAATAGTTCAAAACAGCTTTTTTCTATGTTTTTGCAAGTTTAAAACAGCAATTATATCGTCATTTCTCATAAATCGCCATTTCGCACGGAAGAAACATGAATTTGTCAGTTTGAATAGTTAAAAACATCGTTTTTCAATGTTTTTGCAAGTTTAAAACAGCAATTTTAACGTGATTTCACAAAAATCCACCGTTTCCAACGTAAGAAACATGAATTTATCAGTTTGAATAGTTCAAAACAGCGTTTTTCTATGTTTTTGCAAGTTTAAAACAGCAATTTTATCGTCATTTCTCATAAATCGCCAGCTCACACGAAAGGAACATGAATTTGTCAGTTTGAATAGTTCAAAACAGCGTTTTTCTATGTTTTTGCAAGTTTAAAACAGCAATTTTATCGTCATTTCTCATAAATCGCCGTTTCGCACGGAAGAAACATGAATTTGTCAGTTTGAATAGTTAAAAACATCGTTTTTCAATGTTTTTGCAAGTTTAAAACAGCAATTTTAACGTGATTTCACAAAAATCCACCGTTTCCAACGTAAGAAACATGAATTTATTAGTTTGAATAGTTGAAAACAGCGTTTTTCTATGTTTTTGCAAGTTTAAAACAGCAATTTAATCGTCATTTCTCATAAATCGCCGTTTCGCACAAAAGAAACATGAATTTGTCAGTTTGAATAGTTCAAAACAGCGTTTTTCTATGTTTTTGCAAGTTTAAAACAGCAATTTTAACGTCATTTCTCATAAATCGCCGTTTCACACGAAGAGAAACATGAATTTGTCAGTTTGAATAGTTCAAAACAGCGTTTTTCTATGTTTTTGCAAGTTTAAAACAGCAATTTTATCGTCATTTCTAATAAATCGCCGTTTCACACGAAAGAAACATGAGTTTGTCAGTTTGAATAGATCAAAACAGCGTTTTTCTATGTTTTTGAAGTTTAAAACAGCAATTTTATCGTAATTTCTCATAAATCGCCGTTTCGCACGGAAGAAACATGAATTTGTCAGTTTGAATAGTTGAAAACAGCGTTTTTCAATGTTTTTGCAAGTTTGAAACAGCAATTTTATCGTCATTTCTCATAAATCGCCGTTTCACACGAAAGAAACATGAATTTGTCAGTTTTAATAGTTCAAAACAGCGTTTTTCTATGTTTTTGCAAGTTTAAAACAGCAATTTTATCGTCATTTATCATAAAACGCCGTTTCGCACGAAAGAAACATGAATTTGTCAGTTTGAGTAGTTCAAAATAGCGTTTTTTCTATGTTTTTGCAAGTTTAAAACAGCAATTTTATCGTCATTTCTCATAAATCGCCGTTTCACACGAAAGAAACATGAATTTGTCAGTTTGAATAGTTCAAAACAGCGTTTTTCTATGTTTTTGCAAGTTTAAAACAGCAATTTTATCGTAATTTCTCATAAATCGCCGTTTCGCACGGAAGAAACATGAATTTGTCAGTTTGAATAATTGAAAACAGCGTTTTTCAATGTTTTTGCAAGTTTAAAACAGCAATTTTATCGTGATTTCACAAAAATCCACTGTTTGGAACGTAAGAAACATGAATTTATCAGTTTGAATAGTTGAAAACAGCGTTTTCTATGTTTTTGCAAGTTTAAAACAGCATTTTTATCGTCATTTCTCATAAATCGCCGTTTCGCACGAAAGAAACATGAATTTGTCAGTTTGAATAGTTCAAAACAGCGTTTTTCTATGTTTTTGCAAGTTTAAAACAGCAATTTTATCGTCATTTCTCATAAATCGCCGTTTCACACGTAAGAAACATGAATTTGTCAGTTTGAATAGTTCAAAACAGCGTTTTTCTATGTTTTTGCAAGTTTAAAACAGCAATTTTATCGTGATTTCACAAAAATCCACCGTTTGGAACGTAAGAAACATGAATTTATCAGTTTGAATAGTTGAAAACAGCGTTTTTCTATGTTTTTGCAAGTTTAAAACAGCAATTTTATCGTCATTTCTCATAAATCGCCGTTTCGCACGGAAGAAACATGAATTTGTCAGTTTGAATAGTTAAAAACATCGTTTTTCAATGTTTTTGCAAGTTTAAAACAGCAATTTTAACGTGATTTCACAAAAATCCACCGTTTCCAACGTAAGAAACATGAATTTATTAGTTTGAATAGTTGAAAACAGCGTTTTTCTATGTTTTTGCAAGTTTAAAACAGCAATTTAATCGTCATTTCTCATAAATCGCCGTTTCGCACAAAAGAAACATGAATTTGTCAGTTTGAATAGTTCAAAACAGCGTTTTTCTATGTTTTTGCAAGTTTAAAACAGCAATTTTATCGTCATTTCTCATAAATCGCCGTTTCGCACGAAAGAAACATGAATTTGTCAGTTTAAATAGCTCAAAACAGCGATTTCTATGTTTTTGTAAGTTTAAAACAGCAATTTTATCGTCATTTCTCATAAATCGCCAGTTCACACGAAAGAAACATGAATTTGTCAGTTTGAATAGTTCAAAACAGCGTTTTTCTATGTTTTTGCAAGTTTAAACTGCAATTTTATCGTCATTTCTCATAAATCGCCGTTTCGCACGGAAGAAACATGAATTTGTCAGTTTGAATAGTTAAAAACATCGTTTTTCAATGTTTTTGCAAGTTTAAAACAGCAATTTTAACGTGATTTCACAAAAATCCACCGTTTCCAACGTAAGAAACATGAATTTATCAGTTTGAATAGTTGAAAACAGCGTTTTTCTATGTTTTTGCAAGTTTAAAACAGCAATTTTATCGTCATTTCTCATAAATCGCCGTTTCGCACGAAAGAAACATGAATTTGTCAGTTTGAATAGTTCAAAACAGCGTTTTTCTATGTTTTTGCAAGTTTAAAACAGCAATTTTAACGTCATTTCTCATAAATCGCCGTTTCACACGAAAGAAACATGAATTTGTCAGTTTGAATAGTTCAAAACAGCGTTTTTCTATTTTTTTGCAAGTTTAAAACAGCAATTTTATCGTGATTTCACAAAAATCCACCGTTTGGAACGTAAGAAACATGAATTTATCAGTTTGAATAGTTGAAAACAGCGTTTTCTATGTTTTTGCAAGTTTAAAACAGCAATTTTAACGTGATTTCACAAAAATCCACCGTTTCCAACGTAAGAAACATGAATTTATCAGTTTGAATAGTTCAAAACAGCGTTTTTTTATGTTTTTGCAAGTTTAAAACAGCAATTTTATCGTGATTTCACAAAAATCCACCGTTTCGAACGTAAGAAACATGAATTTATCAGTTTGAATAGTTGAAAACAGCGTTTTTCTATGTTTTTGCAAGTTTATAACAGCAATTTTATCGTCATTTCTCATAAATCGCCGTTTCGCACGAAAGAAACATGAATTTGTCAGTTTGAATAGTTCAAAACAGCGTTTTTCTATGTTTTAGCAAGTTTAAAACAGCAATTTTATCGTGATTTCACAAAAATCCACCGTTTGGAACGTAAGAAACATGAATTTATCAGTTTGAATAGTTGAAAACAGCGTTTTTCTATGTTTTTGCAAGTTTAAAACAGCAATTTTATCGTCATTTCTCATAAATCGCCGTTTCGCACGAAAGAAACATGAATTTGTCAGTTTGAATAGCTCAAAACAGCGTTTTTCTATGTTTTTGCAAGTTTAAAACAGCAATTTTATCGTCATTTCTCATAAATCGCCAGTTCACACGAAAGAAACATGAATTTGTCAGTTTGAATAGTTCAAAACAGCGTTTTTCTATGTTTTTGCAAGTTTAAAACAGCAATTTTATCGTCATTTCTCATAAATCGCCGTTTCGCACGGAAGAAACATGAATTTGTCAGTTTGAATAGTTAAAAACATCGTTTTTCAATGTTTTTGCAAGTTTAAAACAGCAATTTTAACGTGATTTCACAAAAATCCACCGTTTGCAACGTAAGAAACATGAATTTATCAGTTTGAATAGTTGAAAACAGCGTTTTTCTATGTTTTTGCAAGTTTAAAACAGTAATTTTATCGTCATTTCTCATAAATCGCCGTTTCGCACGTAAGAAACATGAATTTGTCAGTTTGAATCCTTCAAAACAGCGTTTTTCTATGTTTTTGCAAGTTTAAAACAGCAATTTTAACGTCATTTCTCATAAATCGCCGTTTCACACGAAAGAAACATGAATTTGTCAGTTTGAATAGTTCAAAACAGCGTTTTTCTATGTTTTTGCAAGTTTAAAACAGCAATTTTATCGTCATTTCTCATAAATCGCCGTTTCACACGAAAGAAACATGAGTTTGTCAGTTTGAATAGATCAAAACAGCGTTTTTCTATGTTTTTGCAAGTTTAAAACAGCAATTTTATCGTAATTTCTCATAAATCGCCGTTTCGCACGGAAGAAACATGAATTTGTCAGTTTGAATAGTTGAAAACAGCGTTTTTCAATGTTTTTGCAAGTTTGAAACAGCAATTTTATCGTCATTTCTCATAAATCGCCGTTTCACACGAAAGAATAATGAATTTGTCAGTTTTAATAGTTCAAAACAGCGTGTTTCTATGTTTTTGCAAGTTTAAAACAGCAATTTAATCGTCATTTCTCATAAATCGCCGTTTCGCACAAAAGAAACATGAATTTGTCAGTTTGAATAGTTCAAAACAGCGTTTTTCTATGTTTTTGCAAGTTTAAAACAGCAATTTTATCGTCATTTCTCATAAATCGCCGTTTCGCACGAAAGAAACATGAATTTGTCAGTTTAAATAGCTCAAAACAGCGTTTTCTATGTTTTTGTAAGTTTAAAACAGCAATTTTATCGTCATTTCTCATAAATCGCCAGTTCACACGAAAGAAACATGAATTTGTCAGTTTGAATAGTTCAAAACAGCGTTTTTCTATGTTTTTGCAAGTTTAAAACAGCAATTTTATCGTCATTTCTCATAAATCGCCGTTTCACACGAAAGAAACATGAGTTTGTCAGTTGAATAGATCAAAACAGCGTTTTTCTATGTTTTTGCAAGTTTAAAACAGCAATTTTATCGTAATTTCTCATAAATCGCCGTTTCGCACGGAAGAAACATGAATTTGTCAGTTTGAATAGTTGAAAACAGCGTTTTTCAATGTTTTTGCAAGTTTGAAACAGCAATTTTATCGTCATTTCTCATAAATCGCCGTTTCACACGAAAGAATAATGAATTTGTCAGTTTTAATAGTTCAAAACAGCGTGTTTCTATGTTTTTGCAAGTTTAAAACAGCAATTTAATCGTCATTTCTCATAAATCGCCGTTTCGCACAAAAGAAACATGAATTTGTCAGTTTGAATAGTTCAAAACAGCGTTTTTCTATGTTTTTGCAAGTTTAAAACAGCAATTTTATCGTGATTTCACAAAAATCCACCGTTTGGAACGTAAGAAACATGAATTTATCAGTTTGAATAGTTGAAAACAGCGTTTTTCTATGTTTTTGCAAGTTTAAAACAGCAATTTTATCGTCATTTCTCATAAATCGCCGTTTCGCACGGAAGAAACATGAATTTGTCAGTTTGAATAGTTAAAAACATCGTTTTTCAATGTTTTTGCAAGTTTAAAACAGCAATTTTAACGTGATTTCACAAAAATCCACCGTTTCCAACGTAAGAAACATGAATTTATTAGTTTGAATAGTTGAAAACAGCGTTTTTCTATGTTTTTGCAAGTTTAAAACAGCAATTTAATCGTCATTTCTCATAAATCGCCGTTTCGCACAAAAGAAACATGAATTTGTCAGTTTGAATAGTTCAAAACAGCGTTTTTCTATGTTTTTGCAAGTTTAAAACAGCAATTTTATCGTCATTTCTCATAAATCGCCGTTTCGCACGAAAGAAACATGAATTTGTCAGTTTAAATAGCTCAAAACAGCGTTTTCTATGTTTTTGTAAGTTTAAAACAGCAATTTTATCGTCATTTCTCATAAATCGCCAGTTCACACGAAAGAAACATGAATTTGTCAGTTTGAATAGTTCAAAACAGCGTTTTTCTATGTTTTTGCAAGTTTAAACTGCAATTTTATCGTCATTTCTCATAAATCGCCGTTTCGCACGGAAGAAACATGAATTTGTCAGTTTGAATAGTTAAAAACATCGTTTTTCAATGTTTTTGCAAGTTTAAAACAGCAATTTTAACGTGATTTCACAAAAATCCACCGTTTCCAACGTAAGAAACATGAATTTATCAGTTTGAATAGTTGAAAACAGCGTTTTTCTATGTTTTTGCAAGTTTAAAACAGCAATTTTATCGTCATTTCTCATAAATCGCCGTTTCGCACGAAAGAAACATGAATTTGTCAGTTTGAATAGTTCAAAACAGCGTTTTTCTATGTTTTTGCAAGTTTAAAACAGCAATTTTAACGTCATTTCTCATAAATCGCCGTTTCACACGAAAGAAACATGAATTTGTCAGTTTGAATAGTTCAAAACAGCGTTTTTCTATTTTTTTGCAAGTTTAAAACAGCAATTTTATCGTGATTTCACAAAAATCCACCGTTTGGAACGTAAGAAACATGAATTTATCAGTTTGAATAGTTGAAAACAGCGTTTTCTATGTTTTTGCAAGTTTAAAACAGCAATTTTAACGTGATTTCACAAAAATCCACCGTTTCCAACGTAAGAAACATGAATTTATCAGTTTGAATAGTTCAAAACAGCGTTTTTTTATGTTTTTGCAAGTTTAAAACAGCAATTTTATCGTGATTTCACAAAAATCCACCGTTTCGAACGTAAGAAACATGAATTTATCAGTTTGAATAGTTGAAAACAGCGTTTTTCTATGTTTTTGCAAGTTTATAACAGCAATTTTATCGTCATTTCTCATAAATCGCCGTTTCGCACGAAAGAAACATGAATTTGTCAGTTTGAATAGTTCAAAACAGCGTTTTTCTATGTTTTAGCAAGTTTAAAACAGCAATTTTATCGTGATTTCACAAAAATCCACCGTTTGGAACGTAAGAAACATGAATTTATCAGTTTGAATAGTTGAAAACAGCGTTTTTCTATGTTTTTGCAAGTTTAAAACAGCAATTTTATCGTCATTTCTCATAAATCGCCGTTTCGCACGAAAGAAACATGAATTTGTCAGTTTGAATAGCTCAAAACAGCGTTTTTCTATGTTTTTGCAAGTTTAAAACAGCAATTTTATCGTCATTTCTCATAAATCGCCAGTTCACACGAAAGAAACATGAATTTGTCAGTTTGAATAGTTCAAAACAGCGTTTTTCTATGTTTTTGCAAGTTTAAAACAGCAATTTTATCGTCATTTCTCATAAATCGCCGTTTCGCACGGAAGAAACATGAATTTGTCAGTTTGAATAGTTAAAAACATCGTTTTTCAATGTTTTTGCAAGTTTAAAACAGCAATTTTAACGTGATTTCACAAAAATCCACCGTTTGCAACGTAAGAAACATGAATTTATCAGTTTGAATAGTTGAAAACAGCGTTTTTCTATGTTTTTGCAAGTTTAAAACAGTAATTTTATCGTCATTTCTCATAAATCGCCGTTTCGCACGTAAGAAACATGAATTTGTCAGTTTGAATCCTTCAAAACAGCGTTTTTCTATGTTTTTGCAAGTTTAAAACAGCAATTTTAACGTCATTTCTCATAAATCGCCGTTTCACACGAAAGAAACATGAATTTGTCAGTTTGAATAGTTCAAAACAGCGTTTTTCTATGTTTTTGCAAGTTTAAAACAGCAATTTTATCGTCATTTCTCATAAATCGCCGTTTCACACGAAAGAAACATGAGTTTGTCAGTTTGAATAGATCAAAACAGCGTTTTTCTATGTTTTTGCAAGTTTAAAACAGCAATTTTATCGTAATTTCTCATAAATCGCCGTTTCGCACGGAAGAAACATGAATTTGTCAGTTTGAATAGTTGAAAACAGCGTTTTTCAATGTTTTTGCAAGTTTGAAACAGCAATTTTATCGTCATTTCTCATAAATCGCCGTTTCACACGAAAGAATAATGAATTTGTCAGTTTTAATAGTTCAAAACAGCGTGTTTCTATGTTTTTGCAAGTTTAAAACAGCAATTTTATCGTCATTTATCATAAATCACCGTTTCGCACGAAAGAAACATGAATTTGTCAGTTTGAGTAGTTCAAAACAGCGTTTTTCTATGTTTTTGCAAGTTTAAAACAGCAATTTTATCGTCATTTCTCATAAATCGCCGTTTTACACGAAAGAAACATGAATTTGTCAGTTTAAATAGTTCAAAACAGCGTTTTTCTATGTTTTTGCAAGTTTAAAACAGCAATTTTATCGTAATTTCTCATAAATCGCCGTTTCGCACGGAAGAAACATGAATTTGTCAGTTTGAATAGTTGAAAACAGCGTTTTTCAATGTTTTTGCAAGTTTAAAACAGCAATTTTATCGTGATTTCACAAAAATCCACCGTTTGGAACGTAAGAAACATGAATTTATCAGTTTGAATAGTTGAAAACAGCGTTTTCTATGTTTTTGCAAGTTTAAAACAGCAATTTTATCGTCATTTCTCATAAATCGCCGTTTCACACGTAAGAAACATGAATTTGTCAGTTTGAATAGTTCAAAACAGCGTTTTTCTATGTTTTTGCAAGTTTAAAACAGCAATTTTATCGTGATTTCACAAAAATCCACCGTTTGGAACGTAAGAAACATGAATTTATCAGTTTGAATAGTTGAAAACAGCGTTTTTCTATGTTTTTGCAAGTTTAAAACAGCAATTTTATCGTCATTTCTCATAAATCGCCAGTTCACACGAAAGAAACATGAATTTGTCAGTTTGAATAGTTCAAAACAGCGGTTTTCTATGTTTTTGCAAGTTTAAAACAGCAATTTTATCGTCATTTCTTATAAATCGCCGTTTCGCACGGAAGAAACATGAATTTGTCAGTTTGAATAGTTAAAAACATCATTTTTCAATGTTTTTGCAAGTTTAAAACAGCAATTTTAACGTGATTTCACAAAAATCCACCGTTTCCAACGTAAGAAACATGAATTTATCAGTTTGAATAGTTGAAAACAGCGTTTTTCTATGTTTTTGCAAGTTTAAAACAGCAATTTTATCGTCATTTCTCATAAATCGCCGTTTCGCACGAAAGAAACATGAATTTGTCAGTTTGAATAGTTCAAAACAGCGTTTTTCTATGTTTTTGCAAGTTTAAAACAGCAATTTTAACGTCATTTCTCATAAATCGCCGTTTCACACGAAAGAAACATGAATTTGACAGTTTGAATAGTTCAAAACAGCGTTTTTCTATGTTTTTGCAAGTTTAAAACAGCAATTTTATTGTCATTTCTCATAAATCGCCGTTTCACACGAAAGAAACATGAGTTTGTCAGTTTGAATAGATCAAAACAGCGTTTTTCTATGTTTTTGCAAGTTTAAAACAGCAATTTTATCGTAATATCTCATAAATCGCCGTTTCGCACGGAAGAAACATGAATTTGTCAGTTTGAATAGTTGAAAACAGCGTTTTTCAATGTTTTTGCAAGTTTGAAACAGCAATTTTATCGTCATTTCTCATAAATCGCCGTTTCACACGAAAGAAACATGAATTTGTCAGTTTTAATAGTTCAAAACAGCGTTTTTCTATGTTTTTGCAAGTTTAAAACAGCAATTTTATCGTCATTTATCATAAATCGCCGTTTCGCACGAAAGAAACATGAATTTGTCAGTTTGAGTAGTTCAAAACAGCGTTTTTCTATGTTTTTGCAAGTTTAAAACAGCAATTTTATCGTCATTTCTCATAAATCGCCGTTTCACACGATAGAAACATGAATTTGTCAGTTTGAATAGTTCAAAACAGCGTTTTTCTATGTTTTTGCAAGTTTAAAACAGCAATTTTATCGTAATTTCTCATAAATCGCCGTTTCGCACGGAAGAAACATGAATTTGTCAGTTTGAATAGTTGAAAACAGCGTTTTTCAATGTTTTTGCAAGTTTAAAACAGCAATTTTATCGTGATTTCACAAAAATCCACCGTTTGGAACGTAAGAAACATGAATTTATCAGTTTGAATAGTTGAAAACAGCGTTTTCTATGTTTTTGCAAGTTTAAAACAGCAATTTTATCGTCATTTCTCATATATCGCCGTTTCGCACGAAAGAAACATGAATTTGTCAGTTTGAATAGTTCAAAACAGCGTTTTTCTATGTTTTTGCAAGTTTAAAACAGCAATTTTATCGTCATTTCTCATAAATCGCCGTTTCACACGTAAGAAACATGAATTTGTCAGTTTGAATAGTTCAAAACAGCGTTTTTCTATGTTTTTGCAAGTTTAAAACAGCAATTTTATCGTGATTTCACAAAAATCCACCGTTTGGAACGTAAGAAACATGAATTTATCAGTTTGAATAGTTGAAAACAGCGTTTTTCTATGTTTTTGCAAGTTTAAAACAGCAATTTTATCGTCATTTCTCATAAATCGCCAGTTCACACGAAAGAAACATGAATTTGTCAGTTTGAATAGTTCAAAACAGCGGTTTTCTATGTTTTTGCAAGTTTAAAACAGCAATTTTATCGTCATTTCTCATAAATCGCCGTTTCGCACGGAAGAAACATGAATTTGTCAGTTTGAATAGTTAAAAACATCATTTTTCAATGTTTTTGCAAGTTTAAAACAGCAATTTTAACGTGATTTCACAAAAATCCACCGTTTCCAACGTAAGAAACATGAATTTATCAGTTTGAATAGTTGAAAACAGCGTTTTTCTATGTTTTTGCAAGTTTAAAACAGCAATTTTATCGTCATTTCTCATAAATCGCCGTTTCGCACGAAAAAAACATGAATTTGTCAGTTTGAATAGTTCAAAACAGCGTTTTTCTATGTTTTTGCAAGTTTAAAACAGCAATTTTAACGTCATTTCTCATAAATCGCCGTTTCACACGAAAGAAACATGAATTTGACAGTTTGAATAGTTCAAAACAGCGTTTTTCTATGTTTTTGCAAGTTTAAAACAGCAATTTTATCGTCATTTCTCATAAATCGCCGTTTCACACGAAAGAAACATGAGTTTGTCAGTTTGAATAGATCAAAACAGCGTTTTTCTATGTTTTTGCAAGTTTAAAACAGCAATTTTATCGTAATATCTCATAAATCGCCGTTTCGCACGGAAGAAACATGAATTTGTCAGTTTGAATAGTTGAAAACAGCGTTTTTCAATGTTTTTGCAAGTTTGAAACAGCAATTTTATCGTCATTTCTCATAAATCGCCGTTTCACACGAAAGAAACATGAATTTGTCAGTTTTAATAGTTCAAAACAGCGTTTTTCTATGTTTTTGCAAGTTTAAAACAGCAATTTTATCGTCATTTATCATAAATCGCCGTTTCGCACGAAAGAAACATGAATTTGTCAGTTTGAGTAGTTCAAAACAGCGTTTTTCTATGTTTTTGCAAGTTTAAAACAGCAATTTTATCGTCATTTCTCATAAATCGCCGTTTCACACGAAAGAAACATGAATTTGTCAGTTTGAATAGTACAAAACAGTGTTTTTCTATGTTTTTGCAAATTTAAAACAGCAATTTTATCGTAATTTCTCATAAATCGCCGTTTCGCACGGAAGAAACATGAATTTGTCAGTTTGAATAGTTGAAAACAGCGTTTTTCAATGTTTTTGCAAGTTTAAAACAGCAATTTTATCGTGATTTCACAAAAATCCACCGTTTGGAACGTAAGAAACATGAATTTATCAGTTTGAATAGTTGAAAACAGCGTTTTCTATGTTTTTGCAAGTTTAAAACAGCAATTTTATCGTCATTTCTCATAAATCGCCGTTTCGCACGAAAGAAACATGAATTTGTCAGTTTGAATAGTTCAAAACAGCGTTTTTCTATGTTTTTGCAAGTTTAAAACAGCAATTTTATCGTCATTTCTCATAAATCGCCGTTTCACACGTAAGAAACATGAATTTGTCAGTTTGAATAGTTCAAAACAGCGTTTTTCTATGTTTTTGCAAGTTTAAAACAGCAATTTTATCGTGATTTCACAAAAATCCACCGTTTGGAACGTAAGAAACATGAATTTATCAGTTTGAATAGTTGAAAACAGCGTTTTTCTATGTTTTTGCAAGTTTAAAACAGCAATTTTATCGTCATTTCACAAAAATCCACCGTTTCGAACGTAAGAAACATGAATTTATCAGTTTGAATAGATGAAAACAGCGTTTTTCTATGTTTTTGCAAGTTTAAAACAGCAATTTTATCGTCATTTCTCATAAATCGCCGTTTCGCACGAAGAAACATGAATTTGTCAGTTTGAATAGTTCAAAACAGCGTTTTTCTATGTTTTTGCAAGTTTGAAACAGCAATTTTATCGTCATTTCTCATAAATCGCCGTTTCACACGAAAGAAACATGAATTTGTCAGTTTGAATAGTTCAAATCAGTGTTTTTCTATGTTTTGCAAGTTTAAAACAGCAATTTTATCGTAATTTCTCATAAATCGCCGTTTCGCACGGAAGAAACATGAATTTGTCAGTTTGAATAGTTGAAAACAGCGTTTTTCAATGTTTTTGCAAGTTTAAAACAGCAATTTTATCGTGATTTCACAAAAATCCACCGTTTGGAACGTAAGAAACATGAATTTATCAGTTTGAATAGTTGAAAACAGCGTTTTCTATGTTTTTGCAAGTTTAAAACAGCAATTTTATCGTCATTTCTCATAAATCGCCGTTTCGCACGAAAGAAACATGAATTTGTCAGTTTGAATAGTTCAAAACAGCGTTTTTCTATGTTTTTGCAAGTTTAAAACAGCAATTTTATCGTCATTTCTCATAAATCGCCGTTTCACACGTAAGAAACATGAATTTGTCAGTTTGAATAGTTCAAAACAGCGTTTTTCTATGTTTTTGCAAGTTTAAAACAGCAATTTTATCGTCATTTCTCATAAATCGATGTTTCACACGAAAGAAACATGAATTTGTCAGTTTGAATAGTTCAAAACAGCGTTTTTCTATGTTTTTGCAAGTTTATAACAGCAATTTTATAGTAATTTCTCATAAATCGCCGTTTCGCACGGAAGAAACATGAATTTGTCAGTTTGAGTAGTTCAAAACAGCGTTTTTCTATGTTTTTGCAAGTTTAAAACAGCAATTTTATCGTCATTTCTAATAAATCGCCGTTTCGCACGAAAGAAACATGAATTTGTCAGTTTGAATAGTTCAAAACAGCGTTTTTCTATGTTTTTGCAAGTTTAAAACAGCAATTTTATCGTCATTCCTCATAAATCGCCGTTTCACACGAAAGAAACATGAATTTGTCAGTTTGAATAGTACAAAACAGCGTTTTTTTATGTTTTTGCAAGTTTATAACAGCAATTTTATAGTAATTTCTCATAAATCGCCGTTTCGCACGGAAGAAACATGAATTTGTCAGTTTGAGTAGTTCAAAACAGCGTTTTTCTATGTTTTTGCAAGTTTAAAAACAGCAATTTTATCGTCATTTCTCATAAATCGCCGTTTCACACGAAAGAAACATGAATTTGTCAGTTTGAATAGTTCAAAACAGCGTTTTTCTATGTTTTTGCAAATTTAAAACAGCAATTTTATCGTAATTTCTCATAAATCGCCGTTTCGCACGGAAGAAACATGAATTTGTCAGTTTGAATAGTTGAAAACAGCGTTTTTCAATGTTTTTGCAAGTTTAAAACAGCAATTTTATCGTGATTTCACAAAAATCCACCGTTTGGAACGTAAGAAACATGAATTTATCAGTTTGAATAGTTGAAAACAGCGTTTTCTATGTTTTTGCAAGTTTAATACAGCAATTTTATCGTTATTTCTCATAAATCGCCGTTTCGCACGAAAGAAACATGAATTTGTCAGTTTGAATAGTTCAAAACAGCGTTTTTCTATGTTTTTGCAAGTTTAAAACAGCAATTTTATCGTCATTTCTCATAAATCGCCGTTTCACACGTAAGAAACATGAATTTGTCAGTTTGAATAGTTCAAAACAGCGTTTTTCTATGTTTTTGCAAGTTTAAAACAGCAATTTTATCGTGATTTCACAAAAATCCACCGTTTGGAACGTAAGAAACATGAATTTATCAGTTTGAATAGTTGAAAACAGCGTTTTTCTATGTTTTTGCAAGTTTAAAACAGCAATTTTATCGTCATTTCTCATAAATCGCCGTTTCGCACGAAAGAAACATGAATTTGTCAGTTTAAATAGCTCAAAACAGCGTTTTTCTATGTTTTTGCAAGTTTAAAACAGCAATTTTATCGTCATTTCTCATAAATCGCCAGTTCACACGAAAGAAACATGAATTTGTCAGTTTGAATAGTTCAAAACAGCGTTTTTCTATGTTTTTGCAAGTTTAAAACAGCAATTTTATCGTTATTTCTCATAAATCGCCGTTTCGCACGGAAGAAACATGAATTTGTCAGTTTGAATAGTTAAAAACATCGTTTTTCAATGTTTTTGCAAGTTTAAAACAGCAATTTTAACGTGATTTCACAAAAATCCACCGTTTCCAACGTAAGAAACATGAATTTATCAGTTTGAATAGTTGAAAACAGCGTTTTTCTATGTTTTTGCAAGTTTAAAACAGCAATTTTATCGTCATTTCTCATAAATCGCCGTTTCGCACGAAAGAAACATGAATTTGTCAGTTTGAATAGTTCAAAACAGCGTTTTTCTATGTTTTTGCAAGTTTAAAACAGCAATTTTAACGTCATTTCTCATAAATCGCCGTTTCACACGAAAGAAACATGAATTTGTCAGTTTGAATAGTTCAAAACAGCGTTTTTCTATGTTTTTGCAAGTTTAAAACAGCAATTTTATCGTGATTTCACAAAAATCCACCGTTTGGAACGTAAGAAACATGAATTTATCAGTTTGAATAGTTGAAAACAGCGTTTTCTATGTTTTTGCAAGTTTAAAACAGCAATTTTATCGTCATTTCTCAAAAATCGCCGTTTCGCACGAAAGAAACATGAATTTGTCAGTTTGAATAGTTCAAAACAGCGTTTTTCTATGTTTTTGCAAGTTTAAAACAGCAATTTTATCGTCATTTCTCATAAATCGCCGTTTCACAAGTAAGAAACATGAATTTGTCAGTTTGAATAGCTCAAAACAGCGTTTTTCTATGTTTTTGCAAGTTTAAAACAGCAATTTTATCGTCATTTCTCATAAATCGCTGTTTCGCACGGAAGAAACATGAATTTGTCAGTTTGAATAGTTAAAAACATCGTTTTTCAATGTTTTTGCAAGTTTAAAACAGCAATTTTAACGTGATTTCACAAAAATCCACCGTTTCCAACGTAAGAAACATGAATTTATCAGTTTGAATAGTTCAAAACAGCGTTTTTCTATGTTTTTGCAAGTTTAAAACAGCAATTTTATCGTGATTTCACAAAAATCCACCGTTTCGAACGTAAGAAACATGAATTTATCAGTTTGAATAGTTGAAAACAGCGTTTTTCTATGTTTTTGCAAGTTTATAACAGCAATTTTATCGTCATTTCTCATAAATCGCCGTTTCGCACGAAAGAAACATGAATTTGTCAGTTTGAATAGTTCAAAACAGCGTTTTTCTATGTTTTAGCAAGTTTAAAACAGCAATTTTATCGTCGTTTCTCATAAATCGCCGTTTCACACGAAAACAACATGAATTTGTCAGTTTGAATAGTTCAAAACAGCGTTTTTCTATGTTTTTGCAAGTTTAAAACAGCAATTTTATCGTGATTTCTCATAAATCGCCAGTTCACACGAAAGAAACATGAATTTGTCAGTTTGAATAGTTCAAAACAGCGTTTTTCTATGTTTTTGCAAGTTTAAAACAGCAATTTTATCGTCATTTTTCATAAATCGCCGTTTCGCACGGAAGAAACATGAATTTGTCAGTTTGAATAGTTAAAAACATCGTTTTTCAAAGTTTTTGCAAGTTTAAAACAGCAATTTTATCGTCATTTCTCATAAATCGCCAGTTCACACGAAAGAAACATGAATTTGTCAGTTTGAATAGTTCAAAACAGCGTTTTTCTATGTTTTTGCAAGTTTAAAACAGCAATTTTATCGTCATTTCTCATAAATCGCCGTTTCGCACGGAAGAAACATGAATTTGTCAGTTTGAATAGTTAAAAACATCGTTTTTCAATGTTTTTACAAGTTTAAAACAGCAATTTTAACGTGATTTCACAAAAATCCACCGTTTCCAACGTAAGAAACATGAATTTATCAGTTTGAATAGTTGAAAACAGCGTTTTTCTATGTTTTTGCAAGTTTAAAACAGTAATTTTATCGTCATTTCTCATAAATCGCCGTTTCGCACGAAAGAAACATGAATTTGTCAGTTTGAATAGTTCAAAACAGCGTTTTTCTATGTTTTTGCAAGTTTAAAACAGCAATTTTAACGTCATTTCTCATAAATCGCCGTTTCACACGAAAGAAACATGAATTTGTCAGTTTGAATAGTTCAAAACAGCGTTTTTCTATGTTTTTGCAAGTTTAAAACAGCAATTTTATCGTCATTTCTCATAAATCGCCGTTTCACACGAAAGAAACATGAGTTTGTCAGTTTGAATAGATCAAAACAGCGTTTTTCTATGTTTTTGCAAGTTTAAAACAGCAATTTTATCGTAATTTCTCATAAATCGCCGTTTCGCACGGAAGAAACATGAATTTGTCAGTTTGAATAGTTGAAAACAGCGTTTTTCAATGTTTTTGCAAGTTTAAAACAGCAATTTTATCGTAATTTCTCATAAATCGCCGTTTCGCACGGAAGAAACATGAATTTGTCAGTTTGAATAGTTGAAAACAGCGTTTTTCAATGTTTTTGCAAGTTTGAAACAGCAATTTTATCGTCATTTCTCATAAATCGCCGTTTCACACGAAAGAAACATGAATTTGTCAGTTTTAATAGTTCAAAACAGCGTTTTTCTATGTTTTTGCAAGTTTAAAACAGCAATTTTATCGTCATTTATCATAAATCGCCGTTTCGCACGAAAGAAACATGAATTTGTCAGTTTGAGTAGTTCAAAACAGCGTTTTTCTATGTTTTTGCAAGTTTAAAACAGCAATTTTATCGTCATTTCTCATAAATCGCCGTTTTACACGAAAGAAACATGAATTTGTCAGTTTGAATAGTACAAAACAGTGTTTTTCTATGTTTTTGCAAGTTTAAAACAGCAATTTTATCGTAGTTTCTCATAAATCGCCGTTTCGCACGGAAGAAACATGAATTTGTCAGTTTGAATAGTTGAAAACAGCGTTTTTCAATGTTTTTGCAAGTTTAAAACAGCAATTTTATCGTGATTTCACAAAAATCCACCGTTTGGAACGTAAGAAACATGAATTTATCAGTTTGAATAGTTGAAAACAGCGTTTTCTATGTTTTTGCAAGTTTAAAACAGCAATTTTATCGTCATTTCTCATAAATCGCCGTTTCGCACGAAAGAAACATGAATTTGTCAGTTTGAATATTTCAAAACAGCGTTTTTCTATGTTTTTGCAAGTTTAAAACAGCAATTTTATCGTCATTTCTCAAAAATCGCCGTTTCACACGTAAGAAACATGAATTTGTCAGTTTGAATAGTTCAAAAAAGCGTTTTTCTATGTTTTTGCAAGTTTAAAACAGCAATTTTATCGTGATTTCACAAAAATCCACCGTTTGGAACGTAAGAAACATGAATTTATCAGTTTGAATAGTTGAAAACAGCGTTTTTCTATGTTTTTGCAAGTTTAAAACAGCAATTTTATCGTCATTTCACAAAAATCCACCGTTTCGAACGTAAGAAACATGAATTTATCAGTTTGAATAGTTGAAAACAGCGTTTTTCTATGTTTTTGCAAGTTTAAAACAGCAATTTTATCGTCATTTCTCATAAATCGCCGTTTCACAAGTAAGAAACATGAATTTGTCAGTTTGAATAGCTCAAAACAGCGTTTTTCTATGTTTTTGCAAGTTTAAAACAGCAATTTTATCGTCATTTCTCATAAATCGCTGTTTCGCACGGAAGAAACATGAATTTGTCAGTTTGAATAGTTAAAAACATCGTTTTTCAATGTTTTTGCAAGTTTAAAACAGCAATTTTAACGTGATTTCACAAAAATCCACCGTTTCCAACGTAAGAAACATGAATTTATCAGTTTGAATAGTTCAAAACAGCGTTTTTCTATGTTTTTGCAAGTTTAAAACAGCAATTTTATCGTGATTTCACAAAAATCCACCGTTTCGAACGTAAGAAACATGAATTTATCAGTTTGAATAGTTGAAAACAGCGTTTTTCTATGTTTTTGCAAGTTTATAACAGCAATTTTATCGTCATTTCTCATAAATCGCCGTTTCGCACGAAAGAAACATGAATTTGTCAGTTTGAATAGTTCAAAACAGCGTTTTTCTATGTTTTAGCAAGTTTAAAACAGCAATTTTATCGTCGTTTCTCATAAATCGCCGTTTCACACGAAAACAACATGAATTTGTCAGTTTGAATAGTTCAAAACAGCGTTTTTCTATGTTTTTGCAAGTTTAAAACAGCAATTTTATCGTGATTTCTCATAAATCGCCAGTTCACACGAAAGAAACATGAATTTGTCAGTTTGAATAGTTCAAAACAGCGTTTTTCTATGTTTTTGCAAGTTTAAAACAGCAATTTTATCGTCATTTTTCATAAATCGCCGTTTCGCACGGAAGAAACATGAATTTGTCAGTTTGAATAGTTAAAAACATCGTTTTTCAAAGTTTTTGCAAGTTTAAAACAGCAATTTTATCGTCATTTCTCATAAATCGCCAGTTCACACGAAAGAAACATGAATTTGTCAGTTTGAATAGTTCAAAACAGCGTTTTTCTATGTTTTTGCAAGTTTAAAACAGCAATTTTATCGTCATTTCTCATAAATCGCCGTTTCGCACGGAAGAAACATGAATTTGTCAGTTTGAATAGTTAAAAACATCGTTTTTCAATGTTTTTACAAGTTTAAAACAGCAATTTTAACGTGATTTCACAAAAATCCACCGTTTCCAACGTAAGAAACATGAATTTATCAGTTTGAATAGTTGAAAACAGCGTTTTTCTATGTTTTTGCAAGTTTAAAACAGTAATTTTATCGTCATTTCTCATAAATCGCCGTTTCGCACGAAAGAAACATGAATTTGTCAGTTTGAATAGTTCAAAACAGCGTTTTTCTATGTTTTTGCAAGTTTAAAACAGCAATTTTAACGTCATTTCTCATAAATCGCCGTTTCACACGAAAGAAACATGAATTTGTCAGTTTGAATAGTTCAAAACAGCGTTTTTCTATGTTTTTGCAAGTTTAAAACAGCAATTTTATCGTCATTTCTCATAAATCGCCGTTTCACACGAAAGAAACATGAGTTTGTCAGTTTGAATAGATCAAAACAGCGTTTTTCTATGTTTTTGCAAGTTTAAAACAGCAATTTTATCGTAATTTCTCATAAATCGCCGTTTCGCACGGAAGAAACATGAATTTGTCAGTTTGAATAGTTGAAAACAGCGTTTTTCAATGTTTTTGCAAGTTTAAAAACAGCAATTTTATCGTAATTTCTCATAAATCGCCGTTTCGCACGGAAGAAACATGAATTTGTCAGTTTGAATAGTTGAAAACAGCGTTTTTCAATGTTTTTGCAAGTTTGAAACAGCAATTTTATCGTCATTTCTCATAAATCGCCGTTTCACACGAAAGAAACATGAATTTGTCAGTTTTAATAGTTCAAAACAGCGTTTTTCTATGTTTTTGCAAGTTTAAAACAGCAATTTTATCGTCATTTATCATAAATCGCCGTTTCGCACGAAAGAAACATGAATTTGTCAGTTTGAGTAGTTCAAAACAGCGTTTTTCTATGTTTTTGCAAGTTTAAAACAGCAATTTTATCGTCATTTCTCATAAATCGCCGTTTTACACGAAAGAAACATGAATTTGTCAGTTTGAATAGTACAAAACAGTGTTTTTCTATGTTTTTGCAAGTTTAAAACAGCAATTTTATCGTAGTTTCTCATAAATCGCCGTTTCGCACGGAAGAAACATGAATTTGTCAGTTTGAATAGTTGAAAACAGCGTTTTTCAATGTTTTTGCAAGTTTAAAACAGCAATTTTATCGTGATTTCACAAAAATCCACCGTTTGGAACGTAAGAAACATGAATTTATCAGTTTGAATAGTTGAAAACAGCGTTTTCTATGTTTTTGCAAGTTTAAAACAGCAATTTTATCGTCATTTCTCATAAATCGCCGTTTCGCACGAAAGAAACATGAATTTGTCAGTTTGAATAGTTCAAAACAGCGTTTTTCTATGTTTTTGCAAGTTTAAAACAGCAATTTTATCGTCATTACTCATAAATCGCCGTTTCACACGTAAGAAACATGAATTTGTCAGTTTGAATAGTTCAAAAAAGCGTTTTTCTATGTTTTTGCAAGTTTAAAACAGCAATTTTATCGTGATTTCACAAAAATCCACCTTTTGGAACGTAAGAAACATGAATTTATCAGTTTGAATAGTTGAAAACAGCGTTTTTCTATGTTTTTGCAAGTTTAAAACAGCAATTTTATCGTCATTTCACAAAAATCCACCGTTTCGAACGTAAGAAACATGAATTTATCAGTTTGAATAGTTGAAAACAGCGTTTTTCTATGTTTTTGCAAGTTTAAAACAGCAATTTTATCGTCATTTCTCATAAATCGCCGTTTCGCACGAAGAAACATGAATTTGTCAGTTTGAATAGTTCAAAACAGCGTTTTTCTATGTTTTTGCAAGTTTGAAACAGCAATTTTATCGTCATTTCTCATAAATCGCCGTTTCACACGAAAGAAACATGAATTTGTCAGTTTGAATAGTTCAAAACAGTGTTTTTCTATGTTTTTGCAAGTTTAAAACAGCAATTTTATCGTAATTTCTCATAAATCGCCGTTTCGCACGGAAGAAACATGAATTTGTCAGTTTGAATAGTTGAAAACAGCGTTTTTCAATGTTTTTGCAAGTTTAAAACAGCAATTTTATCGTGATTTCACAAAAATCCACCGTTTGGAACGTAAGAAACATGAATTTATCAGTTTGAATAGTTGAAAACAGCGTTTTCTATGTTTTTGCAAGTTTAAAACAGCAATTTTATCGTCATATCTCATAAATCGCCGTTTCGCACGAAAGAAACATGAATTTGTCAGTTTGAATAGATCAAAACAGCGTTTTTCTATGTTTTTGCAAGTTTAAAACAGCAATTTTATCGTGATTTCACAAAAATCCACCGTTTGGAACGTAAGAAACATGAATTTATCAGTTTGAATAGTTGAAAACAGCGTTTTCTATGTTTTTGCAAGTTTAAAACAGCAATTTTATCGTCATTTCTCATAAATCGATGTTTCACTCGAAAGAAACATGAATTTGTCAGTTTGAATAGTTCAAAACAGCGTTTTTCTATGTTTTTGCAAGTTTATAACAGCAATTTTATAGTAATTTCTCATAAATCGCCGTTTCGCACGGAAGAAACATGAATTTGTCTGTTTGAGTAGTTCAAAACAGCGTTTTTCTATGTTTTTGCAAGTTTAAAACAGCAATTTTATCGTCATTTCTCATAAATCGCCGTTTCACACGAAAGAAACATGAATTTGTCAGTTTGAATAGTTCAAAACAGCGTTTTTCTATGTTTTTGCAAGTTTAAAACAGCAATTTTATCGTAATTTCTCATAAATCGCCGTTTCGCACGGAAGAAACATGAATTTGTCAGTTTGAATAGTACAAAACAGCGTTTTTCTATGTTTTTGCAAGTTTATAACAGCAATTTTATAGTAATTTCTCATAAATCGCCGTTTCGCACGGAAGAAACATGAATTTGTCAGTTTGAGTAGTTCAAAACAGCGTTTTTCTATGTTTTTGCAAGTTTAAAACAGCAATTTTATCGTCATTTCTCATAAATCGCCGTTTCACACGAAAGAAACATGAATTTGTCAGTTTGAATAGTTCAAAACAGCGTTTTTCTATGTTTTTGCAAATTTAGAACAGCAATTTTATCGTAATTTCTCATAAATCGCCGTTTCGCACGGAAGAAACATGAATTTGTCAGTTTGAATAGTTGAAAACAGCGTTTTTCAATGTTTTTGCAAGTTTAAAACAGCAATTTTATCGTGATTTCACAAAAATCCACCGTTTCCAACGTAAGAAACATGAATTTATCAGTTTGAATAGTTCAAAACAGCGTTTTTCTATGTTTTTGCAAGTTTAAAACAGCAATTTTATCGTGATTTCACAAAAATCCACCGTTTCGAACGTAAGAAACATGAATTTATCAGTTTGAATAGTTGAAAACAGCGTTTTTCTATGTTTTTGCAAGTTTAAAACAGCAATTTTATCGTCATTTCTCATAAATCGCCGTTTCGCACGAAAGAAACATGATCTTGTCAGTTTGAATAGTTCAAAACAGCGTTTTTCTATGTTTTTGCAAGTTTAAAACAGCAATTTTATCGTCATTTCTCATAAATCGCCGTTTCACACGAAAGAAACATGAATTTGTCAGTTTGAATAGTTCAAAACAGCGTTTTTCTATGTTTTTGCAAGTTTAAAACAGCAATTTTATCGTCATTTATCATAAATCGCCGTTTCGCACGAAAGAAACATGAATTTGTCAGTTTGAATAGTTCAAAACAGCGTTTTTCTATGTTTTTGCAAGTTTAAAACAGCAATGTTATCGTAATTTCTCATAAATCGCCGTTTCGCACGGAAGAAACATGAATTTGTCAGTTTGAATAGTTGAAAACAGCGTTTTTCAATGTTTTTGCAAGTTTAAAACAGCAATTTTATCGTGATTTCACAAAAATCCACCGTTTGGAACATAGGAAACATGAATTTATCAGTTTGAATAGTTGAAAACAACGTTTTTCTATGTTTTTGCAAGTTTAAAACAGCAATTTTATCGTCATTTCTCATAAATCGCCGTTTCGCACGAAAGCAACATGAATTTGTCAGTTTGAATAGTTCAAAACAGCGTTTTTCTATGTTTTTGCAAGTTTAAAACAGCAATTTTATCGTCATTTCTCATAAATCGCCGTTTCACACGAAAGAAACATGAATTTGTCAGTTTGAATAGTCAAAACAGCGTTTTTCTATGTTTTTGCAAGTTTAAAACAGCAATTTTATCGTCATTTCTCATAAATCGCCGTTTCACACGAAAGAAACATGAATTTGTCCGTTTGAATAGTTCAAAACAGCGTTTTTCTATGTTTTTGCAAGTTTAAAACAGCAATTTTATCGTCATTTCTCATAAATCGCCGTTTTGTACGAAAGAAACATGAATTTGTCAGTTTGAATAGTTCAAAACAGCGTTTTTCTATGTTTTTGCAAGTTTAAAACAGCAATTTTATCGTAATTTCTCATAAATCGCCGTTTCACACGAAAGAAACATGAATTTGTCAGTTTGAATAGTCAAAACAGCGTTTTTCTATGTTTTTGCAAGTTTAAAACAGCAATTTTATCGTCATTTCTCATAAATCGCCGTTTCACACGAAAGAAACATGAATTTGTCCGTTTGAATAGTTGAAAACAGCGTTTTTCAATGTTTTTGCAAGTTTAAAACAGCAATTTTATCGTGATTTCACAAAAATCCACCGTTTCGAACGTAAGAAACATGAATTTATCAGTTTGAATAGTTGAAAACAGCGTTTTTCTATGTTTTTGCAAGTTTAAAACAGCAATTATATCGTCATTTCTCATAAATCGCCGTTTCGCACGAAAGAAACATGAATTTGTCAGTTTGAATAGTTCAAAACAGCGTTTTTCTATGTTTTTGCAAGTTTAAAACAGCAATTTTATCGTCATTTCTCATAAATCGCCGTTTTACACGAAAGAAACATGAATTTGTCAGTTTGAATAGTTCAAAACAGCGTTTCTCTATGTTTTTGCAAGTTTAAATCAGCAATCTTATCGTCATTTATCATAAATCGCCGTTTCGCACGAAAGAAACATGAATTTGTCAGTTTGAATAGTTCAAAACAGCGTTTTTCTATGTTTTTGCAAGTTTAAAACAGCAATTTTATCGTCATTTCTCATAAATCGCCGTTTCACACGAAAGAAACATGAATTTGTCAGTTTGAATAGTACAAAACAGTGTTTTTCTATGTTTTTGCAAGTTTAAAACAGCAATTTTATCGTAATTTCCCATAAATCGCCGTTTCGCTCGGAAGAAACATGAATTTGTCAGTTTGAATAGTTGAAAACAGCGTTTTTCAATGTTTTTGCAAGTTTAAAACAGCAATTTTATCGTGATTTCACAAAAATCCACCGTTTGGAACGTAAGAAACATGAATTTATCAGTTTGAATAGTTGAAAACAGCGTTTTCTATGTTTTTGCAAGTTTAAAACAGCAATTTTATCGTCATTTCTCATAAATCGCCGTTTCGCACGAAAGAAACATGAATTTGTCAGTTTGAATAGTTCAAAACAGCGTTTTTCTATGTTTTTGCAAGTTTAAAACAGCAATTTTATCGTCATTTATCATAAATCGCCGTTTCGCACGAAAGAAACATTAATTTGTCAGTTTGAGTAGTTCAAAACAGCGTTTTTCTATGTTTTTGCAAGTTTAAAACAGCAATTTTATCGTCATTTCTCATAAATCGCCGTTTCACACGAAAGAAACATGAATTTGTCAGTTTGAATAGTTCAAAACAGTGTTTTTCTATGTTTTTGCAAGTTTAAAACAGCAATTTTATCGTAATTTCTCATAAATCGCCGTTTCGCACGGAAGAAACATGAATTTGTCAGTTTGAATAGTTGAAAACAGCGTTTTTCAATGTTTTTGCAAGTTTAAAACAGCAATTTTATCGTGATTTCACAAAAATCCACCGTTTGGAACGTAAGAAACATGAATTTATCAGTTTGAATAGTTGAAAACAGCGTTTTCTATGTTTTTGCAAGTTTAAAACAGCAATTTTATCGTCATATCTCATAAATCGCCGTTTCGCACGAAAGAAACATGAATTTGTCAGTTTGAATAGATCAAAACAGCGTTTTTCTATGTTTTTGCAAGTTTAAAACAGCAATTTTATCGTCATTTCTCATAAATCGCCGTTTCACACGTAAGAAACATGAATTTGTCAGTTCGAATAGTTCAAAACAGCGTTTTTCTATGTTTTTGCAAGTTTAAAACAGCAATTTTATCGTCATTTCTCATAAATCGATGTTTCACACGAAAAAAACATGAATTTGTCAGTTTGAATAGTTCAAAACAGCGTTTTTCTATGTTTTTGCAAGTTTATAACAGCAATTTTATAGTAATTTCTCATAAATCGCCGTTTCGCACGGAAGAAACATGAATTTGTCAGTTTGAGTAGTTCAAAACAGCGTTTTTCTATGTTTTTGCAAGTTTAAAACAGCAATTTTATCGTCATTTCTCATAAATCGCCGTTTCACACGAAAGAAACATGAATTTGTCAGTTTGAATAGTTCAAAACAGCGTTTTTCTATGTTTTTGCAAGTTTAAAACAGCAATTTTATCGTCATTTCTCATAAATCGCCGTTTCACACGAAAGAAACATGAATTTGTCAGTTTGAATAGTTCAAAACAGTGTTTTTCTATGTTTTTACAAGTTTAAAACAGCAATTTTATCGTAATTTCTCATAAATCGCCGTTTCGCACGGAAGAAACATGAATTTGTCAGTTTGAATAGTTGAAAACAGCGTTTTTCAATGTTTTTGCAAGTTTAAAACAGCAATTTTATCGTGATTTCACAAAAATCCACCGTTTCCAACGTAAGAAACATGAATTTATCAGTTTGAATAGTTCAAAACAGCGTTTTTCTATGTTTTTGCAAGTTTAAAACAGCAATTTTATCGTGATTTCACAAAAATCCACCGTTTCGAACGTAAGAAACATGAATTTATCAGTTTGAATAGTTGAAAACAGCGTTTTTCTATGTTTTTGCAAGTTTAAAACAGCAATTTTATCGTCATTTCTCATAAATCGCCGTTTCGCACGAAAGAAACATGAATTTGTCAGTTTGAATAGTTCAAAACAGCGTTTTTCTATGTTTTTGCAAGTTTAAAACAGCAATTTTATCGTCATTTCTCATAAATCGCCGTTTCACACGAAAGAAACATGAATTTGTCAGTTTGAATAGTTCAAAACAGCGTTTTTCTATGTTTTTGCAAGTTTAAAACAGCAATTTTATCGTCATTTATCATAAATCGCCGTTTCGCACGAAAGAAACATGAATTTGTCAGTTTGAATAGTTCAAAACAGCGTTTTTCTATGTTTTTGCAAGTTTAAAACAGCAATGTTATCGTAATTTCTCATAAATCGCCGTTTCGCACGGAAGAAACATGAATTTGTCAGTTTGAATAGTTGAAAACAGCGTTTTTCAATGTTTTTGCAAGTTTAAAACAGCAATTTTATCGTGATTTTACAAAAATCCACCGTTTGGAACATAAGAAACATGAATTTATCAGTTTGAATAGTTGAAAACAACGTTTTTCTATGTTTTTGCAAGTTTAAAACAGCAATTTTATCGTCATTTCTCATAAATCGCCGTTTCGCACGAAAGAAACATGAATTTGTCAGTTTGAATAGTTCAAAACAGCGTTTTTCTATGTTTTTGCAAGTTTAAAACAGCAATTTTATCGTCATTTCTCATAAATCGCCGTTTCACACGAAAGAAACATGAATTTGTCAGTTTGAATAGTCAAAACAGCGTTTTTCTATGTTTTTGCAAGTTTAAAACAGCAATTTTATCGTCATTTCTCATAAATCGCCGTTTCACACGAAAGAAACATGAATTTGTCCGTTTGAATAGTTCAAAACAGCGTTTTTCTATGTTTTTGCAAGTTTAAAACAGCAATTTTATCGTCATTTCTCATAAATCGCCGTTTTGCACGAAAGAAACATGAATTTGTCAGTTTGAATAGTTCAAAACAGCGTTTTTCTATGTTTTTGCAAGTTTAAAACAGCAATTTTATCGTAATTTCTCATAAATCGCCGTTTCACACGAAAGAAACATGAATTTGTCAGTTTGAATATTCAAAACAGCGTTTTTCTATGTTTTTGCAAGTTTAAAACAGCAATTTTATCGTCATTTATCATAAATCGCCGTTTCGCACGAAAGAAACATGAATTTGTCCGTTTAAATAGTTCAAAACAGGGTTTTTCTATGTTTTTGCAAGTTTAAAACAGCAATTTTATCGTCATTTCTCATAAATCGCCGTTTTGCACGAAAGAAACATTAATTTGTCAGTTTGAATAGTCCAAAACAGCGTTTTTCTATGTTTTTGCAAGTTTAAAACAGCAATTTTATCGTAATTTCTCATAAATCGCCGTTTCGCACGGAATAAACATGAATTTGTCAGTTTGAATAGTTGAAAACAGCGTTTTTCAATGTTTTTGCAAGTTTAATACCTCAACCCCAAACCTCAACCCCAAACCCCAAAACTCGAACCCCCAACCCCAAACCTCAAACCCCAAACCTCAAACTTCGAACCCCAAATCCCTAACCTCAAACCCCAAACCTCAACCCCAAACCTCAACCCCAAACCTCAACCCCAAACCTCAACCCAAACCTCAACCCCAAACCTCAACCCCAAACCTCAACCCCAAACCTCAACCCTAAACCTCAACCCCAAACCTCAACCCCAAAGCCCAAAACTCGAACCCCCAACCCCAAACCTCAAACCCCAAACCTCAACCCCAAACCTCAAACCTCGAACCCCAAACCTCAAACCTCGAACCCCAAACCCCAAACCTCAAACACCGAACCCCAACCCCAAACCTCAAACCGCGAACCCCAAACCTCAAACACCGAACCCCAAACCCAAACCTCAAACCGCGAACCCCAAACCTCAAACCCCAAACCTCAACCCCAAACATCAAACCTCGAACCCCAAACCACAAAACTGAATTTGTCAGTTTGGATAGTTCAAAACAGCGTTTTCTATGTTTTTGCAAGTTTAAAACAGCAATTTTATCGTGATTTCACAAAAATCCACCGTTTCCAACGTAAGAAACATGAATTTATCAGTTTGAATAGTAGAAAACAGCGTTTTTCTATATTTTTGCAAGTATAAAACAGCAATTTTATCGTGATTTCACAAAAATCCACCGTTTCGAACGTAAGAAACATGAATTTATCAGTTTGAATAGTTGAAAACAGCGTTTTTCTATGTTTTTGCAAGTTTATCGTCATTTCCCATAAATCGCCGTTTCGCACGAAAGAAACATGAATTTGTCAGTTTGAATAGTTCAAAACAGCGTTTTTCTATGTTTTTGCTAGTTTAAAACAGCAATTTTATCGTCATTTCTCATAAATCGCCGTTTCACACGAAAGAAACATGAATTTGTCAGTTTGAATAGTTCAAAACAGCGTTTCTCTATGTTTTTGCAAGTTTAAAACAGCAATTTTATCGTCATTTATCATAAATCGCCGTTTCGCACGAAAAAAACATGAATTTGTCAGTTTGAATAGTTCAAAACAGCGTTTTTCTATGTTTTTGCAAGTTTAAAACAGCAATTTTATCGTAATTTCTCATCAATCGCCGTTTCGCACGGAAGAAACATGAATTTGTCAGTTTGAATAGTTGAAAACAGCGTTTTTCAATGTTTTTGCAAGTTTAAAACAGCAATTTTATCGTGATTTCACAAAAATCCACCGTTTGGAACGTAAGAAACATGAATTTATCAGTTTGAATAGTTGAAAACAGCGTTTTTCTATGTTTTTGCAAGTTTAAAACAGCAATTTTATCGTCATTTCTCATAAATCGCCGTTTCGCACGTAAGAAACATGAATTTGTCAGTTTGAACAGCTCAAAACAGCGTTTTTCTATGTTTTTGCAAGTTCAAAACAGCAATTTTATCGTCATTTCTCATAAATCGCCAGTTCACACGAAAGAAACATGAATTTGTCAGTTTGAATAGTTCAAAACAGCGTTTTTCTATGTTTTTGCAAGTTTAAAACAGCAATTTTATCGTCATTTCTCATAAATCGCCGTTTCGCACGGAAGAAACATGAATTTGTCAGTTTGAATAGTTAAAAACATCGTTTTTCAATGTTTTTGCAAGTTTAAAACAGCAATTTTATCGTCATTTCTCATAAATCGCCGTTTCGCACGTAAGAAACATGAATTTGTCAGTTTGAATAGCTCAAAACAGCGTTTTTCTATGTTTTTGCAAGTTTAAAACAGCAATTTTATCGTAATTTCTCATCAATCGCCGTTTCGCACGGAAGAAACATGAATTTGTCAGTTTGAATAGTTGAAAACAGCGTTTTTCAATGTTTTTGCAAGTTTAAAACAGCAATTTTATCGTGATTTCACAAAAATCCACCGTTTGGAACGTAAGAAACATGAATTTATCAGTATGAATAGTTGAAAACAGCGTTTTTCTATGTTTTTGCAAGTTTAAAACAGCAATTTTATCGTCATTTCTCATAAATCGCCGTTTCGCACGTAAGAAACATGAATTTGTCAGTTTGAATAGCTCAAAACAGCGTTTTTCTATGTTTTTGCAAGTTCAAAACAGCAATTTTATCGTCATTTCTCATAAATCGCCAGTTCACACGAAAGAAACATGAATTTGTCAGTTTGAATAGTTCAAAACAGCGTTTTTCTATGTTTTTGCAAGTTTAAAACAGCAATTTTATCGTCATTTCTCATAAATCGCCGTTTCGCACGGAAGAAACATGAATTTGTCAGTTTGATTAGTTAAAAACATCGTTTTTCAATGTTTTTGCAACTTTAAAACAGCAATTTTATCGTCATTTCTCATAAATCGCCGTTTCGCACGTAAGAAACATGAATTTGTCAGTTTGAATAGCTCAAAACAGCGTTTTTCTATGTTTTTGCAAGTTTAAAACAGCAATTTTATCGTCATTTCTCATAAATCGCCAGTTCACACGAAAGAAACATGAATTTGTCAGTTTGAATAGTTCAAAACAGCGTTTTTCTATGTTTTTGCAAGTTTAAAACAGCAATTTTATCGTCATTTCTCGTAAATCGCCGTTTCGCACGGGAGAAACATGAATTTGTCAGTTTGAATAGTTAAAAACATCGTTTTTCAATGTTTTTGCAAGTTTAAAACAGCAAATTTATCGTCATTTCTCATAAATCGCCGTTTCACACGGAAGAAACATGAATTTGTCAGTTTGAATAGTTGAAAACAGCGTTTTTCTATGTTTTTGCAATTTTAAAACAGCAATTTTATCGTCATTTCTCATAAATCGCCGTTTCGCACGAAAGAAACATGAATTTGTCAGTTTGAATAATTCAAAACCGCGTTTTTCTATGTTTTTGCAAGTTTAAAACAGCAATTTTATCGTCATTTCTCATAAATCGCCGTTTCACACGAAAGAAACATGAATTTGTCCGTTTGAATAGTTCAAAACAGCGTTTTTCTATGTTTTTGCAAGTTTAAAACAGCAATTTTATCGTCATTTCTCATAAATCGACGTTTCGCATGAAAGAAACATGAATTTGTCAGTTTGAATAGTTCAAAACAGCGTTTTTCTATGTTTTTGCAAGTTTAAAACAGCAATTTTATCGTCATTTATCATAAATCGCCGTTTCGCACGAAAGAAACATGAATTTGTCAGTTTGAGTAGTTCAAAACAGCGTTTTTCTATGTTTTTGCAAGTTTAAAACAGCAATTTTATCGTCATTTCTCATAAATCGCCGTTTCACACGAAAGAAACATGAATTTGTCAGTTTGAATAGTACAAAACAGTGTTTTTCTATGTTTTTGCAAGTTTAAAACAGCAATTTTATCGTAGTTTCTCATAAATCGCCGTTTCGCACGGAAGAAACATGAATTTGTCAGTTTGAATAGTTGAAAACAGCGTTTTTCAATGTTTTTGCAAGTTTAAAACAGCAATTTTATCGTGATTTCACAAAAATCCACCGTTTGGAACGTAAGAAACATGAATTTATCAGTTTGAATAGTTGAAAACAGCGTTTTCTATGTTTTTGCAAGTTTAAAACAGCAATTTTATCGTCATTTCTCATAAATCGCCGTTTCGCACGAAAGAAACATGAATTTGTCAGTTTGAATAGTTCAAAACAGCGTTTTTCTATGTTTTTGCAAGTTTAAAACAGCAATTTTATCGTCATTTCTCATAAATCGCCGTTTCACACGTAAGAAACATGAATTTGTCAGTTTGAATAGTTCAAAACAGCGTTTTTCTATGTTTTTGCAAGTTTAAAACAGCAATTTTATCGTGATTTCACAAAAATCCACCGTTTGGAACGTAAGAAACATGAATTTATCAGTTTGAATAGTTGAAAACAGCGTTTTTCTATGTTTTTGCAAGTTTAAAACAGCAATTTTATCGTCATTTCACAAAAATCCACTGTTTCGAACGTAAGAAACATGAATTTATCAGTTTGAATAGTTGAAAACAGCGTTTTTCTATGTTTTTGCAAGTTTAAAACAGCAATTTTATCGTCATTTCTCATAAATCGCCGTTTCGCACGAAGAAACATGAATTTGTCAGTTTGAATAGTTCAAAACAGCGTTTTTCTATGTTTTTGCAAGTTTGAAACAGCAATTTTATCGTCATTTCTCATAAATCGCCGTTTCACACGAAAGAAACATGAATTTGTCAGTTTGAATAGTTCAAAACAGTGTTTTTCTATGTTTTTGCAAGTTTAAAACAGCAATTTTATCGTAATTTCTCATAAATCGCCGTTTCGCACGGAAGAAACATGAATTTGTCAGTTTGAATAGTTGAAAACAGCGTTTTTCAATGTTTTTGCAAGTTTAAAACAGCAATTTTATCGTGATTTCACAAAAATCCACCGTTTGGAACGTAAGAAACATGAATTTATCAGTTTGAATAGTTGAAAACAGCGTTTTCTATGTTTTTGCAAGTTTAAAACAGCAATTTTATCGTCATATCTCATAAATCGCCGTTTCGCGCGAAAGAAACATGAATTTGTCAGTTTGAATAGATCAAAACAGCGTTTTTCTATGTTTTTGCAAGTTTAAAACAGCAATTTTATCGTCATTTCTCATAAATCGCCGTTTCACACGTAAGAAACATGAATTTGTCAGTTAGAATAGTTCAAAACAGCGTTTTTCTATGTTTTTGCAAGTTTAAAACAGCAATTTTATCGTCATTTCTCATAAATCGATGTTTCACACGAAAGAAACATGAATTTGTCAGTTTGAATAGTTCAAAACAGCGTTTTTCTATGTTTTTGCAAGTTTATAAAAGCAATTTTATAGTAATTTCTCATAAATCGCCGTTTCGCACGGAAGAAACATGAATTTGTCAGTTTGAGTAGTTCAAAACAGCGTTTTTCTATGTTTTTGCAAGTTTAAAACAGCAATTTTATCGTCATTTCTCATAAATCGCCGTTTCACACGAAAGAAACATGAATTTGTCAGTTTGAATAGTTCAAAACAGCGTTTTTCTATGTTTTTGCAAGTTTAAAACAGCAATTTTATCGTAATTTCTCATAAATCGCCGTTTCGCACGAAAGAAACATGAATTTGTCAGTTTGAATAGTTCAAAACAGCGTTTTTCTATGTTTTTGCAAGTTTAAAACAGCAATTTTATCGTCATTTCTCATAAATCGCCGTTTCACACGAAAGAAACATGAATTTGTCAGTTTGAATAGTCAAAACAGCGTTTTTCTATGTTTTTGCAAGTTTAAAACAGCAATTTTATCGTCATTTCTCATAAATCGCCGTTTCACACAAAAGAAACATGAATTTGTCCGTTTGAATAGCTCAAAACAGCGTTTTTCTATGTTTTTGCAAGTTTAAAACAGCAATTTTATCGTCATTTCTCATAAATCGCCGTTTTGCACGAAAGAAACATGAATTTGTCAGTTTGAATAGTTCAAAACAGCGTTTTTCTATGTTTTTGCAAGTTTAAAACAGCAATTTTATCGTGATTTCACAAAAATCCACCGTTTCGAACGTAAGAAACATGAATTTATCAGTTTGAATAGTTGAAAACAGCGTTTTTCTATGTTTTTGCAAGTTTAAAACAGCAATTTTATCGTCATTTCTCATAAATCGCCTTTTCGCACGAAAGAAACATGATCTTGTCAGTTTGAATAGTTCAAAACAGCGTTTTTCTATGTTTTTGCAAGTTTAAAACAGCAATTTTATCGTCATTTCTCATAAATCGCCGTTTCACACGAAAGAAACATGAATTTGTCAGTTTGAATAGTTCAAAACAGCGTTTTTCTATGTTTTTGCAAGTTTAAAACAGCAATTTTATCGTCATTTATCATAAATCGCCGTTTCGCACGAAAGAAACATGAATTTGTCAGTTTGAATAGTTCAAAACAGCGTTTTTCTATGTTTTTGCAAGTTTAAAACAGCAATGTTATCGTAATTTCTCATAAATCGCCGTTTCGCACGAAAGAAACATGAATTTGTCAGTTTGAATAGTTGAAAACAGCGTTTTTCAATGTTTTTGCAAGTTTAAAACAGCAATTTTATCGTGATTTCACAAAAATCCACCGTTTGGAACATAAGAAACATGAATTTATCAGTTTGAATAGTTGAAAACAACGTTTTTCTATGTTTTTGCAAGTTTAAAACAGCAATTTTATCGTCATTTCTCATAAATCGCCGTTTCGCACGAAAGAAACATGAATTTGTCAGTTTGAATAGTTCAAAACAGCGTTTTTCTATGTTTTTGCAAGTTTAAAACAGCAATTTTATCGTCATTTCTCATAAATCGCCGTTTCACACGAAAGAAACATGAATTTGTCAGTTTGAATAGTCAAAACAGCGTTTTTCTATGTTTTTGCAAGTTTAAAACAGCAATTTTATCGTCATTTCTCATAAATCGCCGTTTCACACAAAAGAAACATGAATTTGTCCGTTTGAATAGTTCAAAACAGCGTTTTTCTATGTTTTTGCAAGTTTAAAACAGCAATTTTATCGTCATTTCTCATAAATCGCCGTTTTGCACGAAAGAAACATGAATTTGTCAGTTTGAATAGTTCAAAACAGCGTTTTTCTATGTTTTTGCAAGTTTAAAACAGCAATTTTATCGTAATTTCTCATAAATCGCCGTTTCACACGAAAGAAACATGAATTTGTCAGTTTGAATAGTCAAAACAGCGTTTTTCTATGTTTTTGCAAGTTTAAAACAGCAATTTTATCGTCATTTATCATAAATCGCCGTTTCGCACGAAAGAAACATGAATTTGTCAGTTTGAATAGTTCAAAACAGCGTTTTTCTATGTTTTTGCAAGTTTAAAACAGCAATTTTATCGTCATTTCTCATAAATCGCCGTTTCACACGAAAGAAACATGAATTTGTCAGTTTGAATAGTACAAAACAGTGTTTTTCTATGTTTTTGCAAGTTTAAAACAGCAATTTTATCGTAATTTCTCATAAATCGCCGTTTCGCTCGGAAGAAACATGAATTTGTCAGTTTGAATAGTTGAAAACAGCGTTTTTCAATGTTTTTGCAAGTTTAAAACAGCAATTTTATCGTGATTTCACAAAAATCCACCGTTTGGAACGTAAGAAACATGAATTTATCAGTTTGAATAGTTGAAAACAGCGTTTTCTATGTTTTTGCAAGTTTAAAACAGCAATTTTATCGTCATTTCTCATTAATCGCCGTTTCGCACGAAAGAAACATGAATTTGTCAGTTTGAATAGTTCAAAACAGCGTTTTTCTATGTTTTTGCAAGTTTAAAACAGCAATTTTATCGTCATTTATCATAAATCGCCGTTTCGCACGAAAGAAACATGAATTTGTCAGTTTGAGTAGTTCAAAACAGCGTTTTTCTATGTTTTTGCAAGTTTAAAACAGCAATTTTATCGTCATTTCTCATAAATCGCCGTTTCACACGAAAGAAACATGAATTTGTCAGTTTGAATAGTTCAAAACAGTGTTTTTCTATGTTTTTGCAAGTTTAAAACAGCAATTTTATCGTAATTTCTCATAAATCGCCGTTTCGCACGGAAGAAACATGAATTTGTCAGTTTGAATAGTTGAAAACAGCGTTTTTCAATGTTTTTGCAAGTTTAAAACAGCAATTTTATCGTGATTTCACAAAAATCCACCGTTTGGAACGTAAGAAACATGAATTTATCAGTTTGAATAGTTGAAAACAACGTTTTCTATGTTTTTGCAAGTTTAAAACAGCAATTTTATCGTCATTTCACAAAAATCCACTGTTTCGAACGTAAGAAACATGAATTTATCAGTTTGAATAGTTGAAAACAGCGTTTTTCTATGTTTTTGCAAGTTTAAAACAGCAATTTTATCGTCATTTCTCATAAATCGCCGTTTCGCACGAAGAAACATGAATTTGTCAGTTTGAATAGTTCAAAACAGCGTTTTTCTATGTTTTTGCAAGTTTGAAACAGCAATTTTATCGTCATTTCTCATAAATCGCCGTTTCACACGAAAGAAACATGAATTTGTCAGTTTGAATAGTTCAAAACAGTGTTTTTCTATGTTTTTGCAAGTTTAAAACAGCAATTTTATCGTAATTTCTCATAAATCGCCGTTTCGCACGGAAGAAACATGAATTTGTCAGTTTGAATAGTTGAAAACAGCGTTTTTCAATGTTTTTGCAAGTTTAAAACAGCAATTTTATCGTGATTTCACAAAAATCCACCGTTTGGAACGTAAGAAACATGAATTTATCAGTTTGAATAGTTGAAAACAGCGTTTTCTATGTTTTTGCAAGTTTAAAACAGCAATTTTATCGTCATATCTCATAAATCGCCGTTTCGCGCGAAAGAAACATGAATTTGTCAGTTTGAATAGATCAAAACAGCGTTTTTCTATGTTTTTGCAAGTTTAAAACAGCAATTTTATCGTCATTTCTCATAAATCGCCGTTTCACACGTAAGAAACATGAATTTGTCAGTTAGAATAGTTCAAAACAGCGTTTTTCTATGTTTTTGCAAGTTTAAAACAGCAATTTTATCGTCATTTCTCATAAATCGATGTTTCACACGAAAGAAACATGAATTTGTCAGTTTGAATAGTTCAAAACAGCGTTTTTCTATGTTTTTGCAAGTTTATAAAAGCAATTTTATAGTAATTTCTCATAAATCGCCGTTTCGCACGGAAGAAACATGAATTTGTCAGTTTGAGTAGTTCAAAACAGCGTTTTTCTATGTTTTTGCAAGTTTAAAACAGCAATTTTATCGTCATTTCTCATAAATCGCCGTTTCACACGAAAGAAACATGAATTTGTCAGTTTGAATAGTTCAAAACAGCGTTTTTCTATGTTTTTGCAAGTTTAAAACAGCAATTTTATCGTAATTTCTCATAAATCGCCGTTTCGCACGAAAGAAACATGAATTTGTCAGTTTGAATAGTTCAAAACAGCGTTTTTCTATGTTTTTGCAAGTTTAAAACAGCAATTTTATCGTCATTTCTCATAAATCGCCGTTTCACACGAAAGAAACATGAATTTGTCAGTTTGAATAGTCAAAACAGCGTTTTTCTATGTTTTTGCAAGTTTAAAACAGCAATTTTATCGTCATTTCTCATAAATCGCCGTTTCACACAAAAGAAACATGAATTTGTCCGTTTGAATAGCTCAAAACAGCGTTTTTCTATGTTTTTGCAAGTTTAAAACAGCAATTTTATCGTCATTTCTCATAAATCGCCGTTTTGCACGAAAGAAACATGAATTTGTCAGTTTGAATAGTTCAAAACAGCGTTTTTCTATGTTTTTGCAAGTTTAAAACAGCAATTTTATCGTGATTTCACAAAAATCCACCGTTTCGAACGTAAGAAACATGAATTTATCAGTTTGAATAGTTGAAAACAGCGTTTTTCTATGTTTTTGCAAGTTTAAAACAGCAATTTTATCGTCATTTCTCATAAATCGCCTTTTCGCACGAAAGAAACATGATCTTGTCAGTTTGAATAGTTCAAAACAGCGTTTTTCTATGTTTTTGCAAGTTTAAAACAGCAATTTTATCGTCATTTCTCATAAATCGCCGTTTCACACGAAAGAAACATGAATTTGTCAGTTTGAATAGTTCAAAACAGCGTTTTTCTATGTTTTTGCAAGTTTAAAACAGCAATTTTATCGTCATTTATCATAAATCGCCGTTTCGCACGAAAGAAACATGAATTTGTCAGTTTGAATAGTTCAAAACAGCGTTTTTCTATGTTTTTGCAAGTTTAAAACAGCAATGTTATCGTAATTTCTCATAAATCGCCGTTTCGCACGAAAGAAACATGAATTTGTCAGTTTGAATAGTTGAAAACAGCGTTTTTCAATGTTTTTGCAAGTTTAAAACAGCAATTTTATCGTGATTTCACAAAAATCCACCGTTTGGAACATAAGAAACATGAATTTATCAGTTTGAATAGTTGAAAACAACGTTTTTCTATGTTTTTGCAAGTTTAAAACAGCAATTTTATCGTCATTTCTCATAAATCGCCGTTTCGCACGAAAGAAACATGAATTTGTCAGTTTGAATAGTTCAAAACAGCGTTTTTCTATGTTTTTGCAAGTTTAAAACAGCAATTTTATCGTCATTTCTCATAAATCGCCGTTTCACACGAAAGAAACATGAATTTGTCAGTTTGAATAGTCAAAACAGCGTTTTTCTATGTTTTTGCAAGTTTAAAACAGCAATTTTATCGTCATTTCTCATAAATCGCCGTTTCACACGAAAGAAACATGAATTTGTCAGTTTGAATAGTTCAAAACAGTGTTTTTCTATGTTTTTGCAAGTTTAAAACAGCAATTTTATCGTAATTTCTCATAAATCGCCGTTTCGCACGGAAGAAACATGAATTTGTCAGTTTGAATAGTTGAAAACAGCGTTTTTCAATGTTTTTGCAAGTTTAAAACAGCAATTTTATCGTCATTTCTCATAAATCGATGTTTCACACGAAAGAAACATGAATTTGTCAGTTTGAATAGTTCAAAACAGCGTTTTTCTATGTTTTTGCAAGTTTATAACAGCAATTTTATAGTAATTTCTCATAAATCGCCGTTTCGCACGGAAGAAACATGAATTTGTCAGTTTGAGTAGTTCAAAACAGCGTTTTTCTATGTTTTTGCAAGTTTAAAACAGCAATTTTATCGTCATTTCTCATAAATCGCCGTTTCACACGAAAGAAACATGAATTTGTCAGTTTGAATAGTTCAAAACAGCGTTTTTCTATGTTTTTGCAAGTTTAAAACAGCAATTTTATCGTCATTTCTCATAAATCGCCGTTTCACACGAAAGAAACATGAATTTGTCAGTTTGAATAGTTCAAAACAGTGTTTTTCTATGTTTTTGCAAGTTTAAAACAGCAATTTTATCGTAATTTCTCATAAATCGCCGTTTCGCACGGAAGAAACATGAATTTGTCAGTTTGAATAGTTGAAAACAGCGTTTTTCAATGTTTTTGCAAGTTTAAAACAGCAATTTTATCGTGATTTCACAAAAATCCACCGTTTCCAACGTAATAAACATAAATTTATCAGTTTGAATAGTTCAAAACAGCGTTTTTCTATGTTTTTGCAAGTTTAAAACAGCAATTTTATCGTGATTTCACAAAAATCCACCGTTTCGAACGTAAGAAACATGAATTTATCAGTTTGAATAGTTGAAAACAGCGTTTTTCTATGTTTTTGCAAGTTTAAAACAGCAATTTTATCGTCATTTCTCATAAATCGCCGTTTCGCACGAAAGAAACATGAATTTGTCAGTTTGAATAGTTCAAAACAGCGTTTTTCTATGTTTTTGCAAGTTTAAAACAGCAATTTTATCGTCATTTCTCATAAATCGCCGTTTCACACGAAAGAAACATGAATTTGTCAGTTTGAATAGTTCAAAACAGCGTTTTTCTATGTTTTTGCAAGTTTAAAACAGCAATTTTATCGTCATTTATCATAAATCGCCGTTTCGCACAAAAGAAACATGAATTTGTCAGTTTGAATAGTTCCAAACAGCGTTTTTCTATGTTTTTGCAAGTTTAAAACAGCAATGTTATCGTAATTTCTCATAAATCGCCGTTTCGCACGGAAGAAACATGAATTTGTCAGTTTGAATAGTTGAAAACAGCGTTTTTCAATGTTTTTGCAAGTTTAAAACAGCAATTTTATCGTGATTTTACAAAAATCCACCGTTTGGAACATAAGAAACATGAATTTATCAGTTTGAATAGTTGAAAACAACGTTTTTCTATGTTTTTGCAAGTTTAAAACAGCAATTTTATCGTCATTTCTCATAAATCGCCGTTTCGCACGAAAGAAACATGAATTTGTCAGTTTGAATAGTTCAAAACAGCGTTTTTCTATGTTTTTGCAAGTTTAAAACAGCAATTTTATCGTCATTTCTCATAAATCGCCGTTTCACACGAAAGAAACATGAATTTGTCAGTTTGAATAGTCAAAACAGCGTTTTTCTATGTTTTTGCAAGTTTAAAACAGCAATTTTATCGTCATTTCTCATAAATCGCCGTTTCACACGAAAGAAACATGAATTTGTCCGTTTGAATAGTTCAAAACAGCGTTTTTCTATGTTTTTGCAAGTTTAAAACAGCAATTTTATCGTCATTTCTCATAAATCGCCGTTTTGCACGAAAGAAACATGAATTTGTCAGTTTGAATAGTTCAAAACAGCGTTTTTCTATGTTTTTGCAAGTTTAAAACAGCAATTTTATCGTAATTTCTCATAAATCGCCGTTTCACACGAAAGAAACATGAATTTGTCAGTTTGAATATTCAAAACAGCGTTTATCTATGTTTTTGCAAGTTTAAAACAGCAATTTTATCGTCATTTATCATAAATCGCCGTTTCGCACGAAAGAAACATGAATTTGTCCGTTTGAATAGTTCAAAACAGGGTTTTTCTATGTTTTTGCAAGTTTAAAACAGCAATTTTATCGTCATTTCTCATAAATCGCCGTTTTGCACGAAAGAAACATGAATTTGTCAGTTTGAATAGTCCAAAACAGCGTTTTTCTATGTTTTTGCAAGTTTAAAACAGCAATTTTATCGTAATTTCTCATAAATCGCCGTTTCGCACGGAATAAACATGAATTTGTCAGTTTGAATAGTTGAAAACAGCGTTTTTCAATGTTTTTGCAAGTTTAATACCTCAACCCCAAACCTCAACCCCAAACCCCAAAACTCGAACCCCCAACCCCAAACCTCAAACCCCAAACCTCAAACTTCGAACCCCAAATCCTTAACCTCAAACCCCAAACCTCAACCCCAAACCTCAACCCCAAACCTCAACCCCAAACCTCAACCCAAACCTCAACCCCAAACCTCAACCCCAAACCTCAACCCCAAACCTCAACCCTAAACCTCAACCCCAAACCTCAACCCCAAAGCCCAAAACTCGAACCCCCAACCCCAAACCTCAAACCCCAAACCTCAACCCCAAACCTCAAACCTCGAACCCCAAACCTCAAACCTCGAACCCCAAACCCCAAACCTCAAACACCGAACCCCAACCCCAAACCTCAAACCGCGAACCCCAAACCTCAAACACCGAACCCCAAACCCAAACCTCAAACCGCGAACCCCAAACCTCAAACCCCAAACCTCAACCCCAAACATCAAACCTCGAACCCCAAACCACAAAACTGAATTTGTCAGTTTGGATAGTTCAAAACAGCGTTTTCTATGTTTTTGCAAGTTCAAAACAGCAATTTTATCGTCATTTCTCATAAATCGCCAGTTCACACGAAAGAAACATGAATTTGTCAGTTTGAATAGTTCAAAACAGCGTTTTTCTATGTTTTTGCAAGTTTAAAACAGCAATTTTATCGTCATTTCTCATAAATCGCCGTTTCGCACGGAAGAAACATGAATTTGTCAGTTTGAATAGTTAAAAACATCGTTTTTCAATGTTTTTGCAAGTTTAAAACAGAAATTTTATCGTCATTTCTCATAAATCGCCGTTTCGCACGTAAGAAACATGAATTTGTCAGTTTGAATAGCTCAAAACAGCGTTTTTCTATGTTTTTGCAAGTTTAAAACAGCAATTTTATCGTAATTTCTCATCAATCGCCGTTTCGCACGGAAGAAACATGAATTTGTCAGTTTGAATAGTTGAAAACAGCGTTTTTCAATGTTTTTGCAAGTTTAAAACAGCAATTTTATCGTCATTTCTCATAAATCGCCGTTTCACACGAAAGAAACATGAATTTGTCAGTTTGAATAGTCAAAACAGCGTTTTTCTATGTTTTTGCAAGTTTAAAACAGCAATTTTATCGTCATTTCTCATAAATCGCCGTTTCACACGAAAGAAACATGAATTTGTCCGTTTGAATAGTTCAAAACAGCGTTTTTCTATGTTTTTGCAAGTTTAAAACAGCAATTTTATCGTCATTTCTCATAAATCGCCGTTTTGCACGAAAGAAACATGAATTTGTCAGTTTGAATAGTTCAAAACAGCGTTTTTCTATGTTTTTGCAAGTTTAAAACAGCAATTTTATCGTAATTTCTCATAAATCGCCGTTTCACACGAAAGAAACATGAATTTGTCAGTTTGAATATTCAAAACAGCGTTTTTCTATGTTTTTGCAAGTTTAAAACAGCAATTTTATCGTCATTTATCATAAATCGCCGTTTCGCACGAAAGAAACATGAATTTGTCCGTTTGAATAGTTCAAAACAGGGTTTTTCTATGTTTTTGCAAGTTTAAAACAGCAATTTTATCGTCATTTCTCATAAATCGCCGTTATGCACGAAAGAAACATGAATTTGTCAGTTTGAATAGTCCAAAACAGCGTTTTTCTATGTTTTTGCAAGTTTAAAACAGCAATTTTATCGTAATTTCTCATAAATCGCCGTTTCGCACGGAATAAACATGAATTTGTCAGTTTGAATAGTTGAAAACAGCGTTTTTCAATGTTTTTGCAAGTTTAATACCTCAACCCCAAACCTCAACCCCAAACCCCAAAACTCGAACCCCCAACCCCAAACCTCAAACCCCAAACCTCAAACTTCGAACCCCAAATCCCTAACCTCAAACCCCAAACCTCAACCCCAAACCTCAACCCCAAACCTCAACCCCAAACCTCAACCCAAACCTCAACCCCAAACCTCAACCCCAAACCTCAACCCCAAACCTCAACCCTAAACCTCAACCCCAAACCTCAACCCCAAAGCCCAAAACTCGAACCCCCAACCCCAAACCTCAAACCCCAAACCTCAACCCCAAACCTCAAACCTCGAACCCCAAACCTCAAACCTCGAACCCCAAACCCCAAACCTCAAACACCGAACCCCAACCCCAAACCTCAAACCGCGAACCCCAAACCTCAAACACCGAACCCCAAACCCAAACCTCAAACCGCGAACCCCAAACCTCAAACCCCAAACCTCAACCCCAAACATCAAACCTCGAACCCCAAACCACAAAACTGAATTTGTCAGTTTGGATAGTTCAAAACAGCGTTTTCTATGTTTTTGCAAGTTCAAAACAGCAATTTTATCGTCATTTCTCATAAATCGCCAGTTCACACGAAAGAAACATGAATTTGTCAGTTTGAATAGTTCAAAACAGCGTTTTTCTATGTTTTTGCAAGTTTAAAACAGCAATTTTATCGTCATTTCTCATAAATCGCCGTTTCGCACGGAAGAAACATGAATTTGTCAGTTTGAATAGTTAAAAACATCGTTTTTCAATGTTTTTGCAAGTTTAAAACAGCAATTTTATCGTCATTTCTCATAAATCGCCGTTTCGCACGTAAGAAACATGAATTTGTCAGTTTGAATAGCTCAAAACAGCGTTTTTCTATGTTTTTGCAAGTTTAAAACAGCAATTTTATCGTAATTTCTCATCAATCGCCGTTTCGCACGGAAGAAACATGAATTTGTCAGTTTGAATAGTTGAAAACAGCGTTTTTCAATGTTTTTGCAAGTTTAAAACAGCAATTTTATCGTGATTTCACAAAAATCCACCGTTTGGAACGTAAGAAACATGAATTTATCAGTATGAATAGTTGAAAACAGCGTTTTTCTATGTTTTTGCAAGTTTAAAACAGCAATTTTATCGTCATTTCTCATAAATCGCCGTTTCGCATGTAAGAAACATGAATTTGTCAGTTTGAATAGCTCAAAACAGCGTTTTTCTATGTTTTTGCAAGTTCAAAACAGCAATTTTATCGTCATTTCTCATAAATCGCCAGTTCACACGAAAGAAACATGAATTTGTCAGTTTGAATAGTTCAAAACAGCGTTTTTCTATGTTTTTGCAAGTTTAAAACAGCAATTTTATCGTCATTTCTCATAAATCGCCGTTTCGCACGGAAGAAACATGAATTTGTCAGTTTGATTAGTTCAACACAGCGTTTTTCTATGTTTTTGCAATTTTAAAACAGCAATTTTATCGTCATTTCTCATAAATCGCCGTTTCGCACGAAAGAAACATGAATTTGTCAGTTTGAATAATTCAAAACCGCGTTTTTCTATGTTTTTGCAAGTTTAAAACAGCAATTTTATCGTCATTTCTCATAAATCGCCGTTTCACACGAAAGAAACATGAATTTGTCCGTTTGAATAGTTCAAAACAGCGTTTTTCTATGTTTTTGCAAGTTTAAAACAGCAATTTTATCGTCATTTCTCATAAATCGACGTTTCGCATGAAAGAAACATGAATTTGTCAGTTTGAATAGTTCAAAACAGCGTTTTTCTATGTTTTTGCAAGTTTAAAACAGCAATTTTATCGTCATTTATCATAAATCGCCGTTTCGCACGAAAGAAACATGAATTTGTCAGTTTGAGTAGTTCAAAACAGCGTTTTTCTATGTTTTTGCAAGTTTAAAACAGCAATTTTATCGTCATTTTTCATAAATCGCCGTTTCACACGAAAGAAACATGAATTTGTCAGTTTGAATAGTACAAAACAGTGTTTTTCTATGTTTTTGCAAGTTTAAAACAGCAATTTTATCGTAGTTTCTCATAAATCGCCGTTTCGCACGGAAGAAACATGAATTTGTCAGTTTGAATAGTTGAAAACAGCGTTTTTCAATGTTTTTGCAAGTTTAAAACAGCAATTTTATCGTGATTTCACAAAAATCCACCGTTTGGAACGTAAGAAACATGAATTTATCAGTTTGAATAGTTGAAAACAGCGTTTTCTATGTTTTTGCAAGTTTAAAACAGCAATTTTATCGTCATTTCTCATAAATCGCCGTTTCGCACGAAAGAAACATGAATTTGTCAGTTTGAATAGTTCAAAACAGCGTTTTTCTATGTTTTTGCAAGTTTAAAACAGCAATTTTATCGTCATTTCTCATAAATCGCCGTTTCACACGTTAGAAACATGAATTTGTCAGTTTGAATAGTTCAAAACAGCGTTTTTCTATGTTTTTGCAAGTTTAAAACAGCAATTTTATCGTGATTTCACAAAAATCCACCGTTTGGAACGTAAGAAACATGAATTTATCAGTTTGAATAGTTGAAAACAGCGTTTTTCTATGTTTTTGCAAGTTTAAAACAGCAATTTTATCGTCATTTCACAAAAATCCACTGTTTCGAACGTAAGAAACATGAATTTATCAGTTTGAATAGTTGAAAACAGCGTTTTTCTATGTTTTTGCAAGTTTAAAACAGCAATTTTATCGTCATTTCTCATAAATCGCCGTTTCGCACGAAGAAACATGAATTTGTCAGTTTGAATAGTTCAAAACAGCGTTTTTCTATGTTTTTGCAAGTTTGAAACAGCAATTTTATCGTCATTTCTCATAAATCGCCGTTTCACACGAAAGAAACATGAATTTGTCAGTTTGAATAGTTCAAAACAGTGTTTTTCTATGTTTTTGCAAGTTTAAAACAGCAATTTTATCGTAATTTCTCATAAATCGCCGTTTCGCACGGAAGAAACATGAATTTGTCAGTTTGAATAGTTGAAAACAGCGTTTTTCAATGTTTTTGCAAGTTTAAAACAGCAATTTTATCGTGATTTCACAAAAATCCACCGTTTGGAACGTAAGAAACATGAATTTATCAGTTTGAATAGTTGAAAACATCGTTTTCTATGTTTTTGCAAGTTTAAAACAGCAATTTTATCGTCATATCTCATAAATCGCCGTTTTGCACGAAAGAAACATGAATTTGTCAGTTTGAATAGATCAAAACAGCGTTTTTCTATGTTTTTGCAAGTTTAAAACAGCAATTTTATCGTCATTTCTCATAAATCGCCGTTTCACACGTAAGAAACATGAATTTGTCAGTTAGAATAGTTCAAAACAGCGTTTTTCTATGTTTTTGCAAGTTTAAAACAGCAATTTTATCGTCATTTCTCATAAATCGATGTTTCACACGAAAGAAACATGAATTTGTCAGTTTGAATAGTTCAAAACAGCGTTTTTCTATGTTTTTGCAAGTTTATAACAGAAATTTTATAGTAATTTCTCATAAATCGCCGTTTCGCACGGAAGAAACATGAATTTGTCAGTTTGAGTAGTTCAAAACAGCGTTTTTCTATGTTTTTGCAAGTTTAAAACAGCAATTTTATCGTCATTTCTCATAAATCGCCGTTTCACACGAAAGAAACATGAATTTGTCAGTTTGAATAGTTCAAAACAGCGTTTTTCTATGTTTTTGCAAGTTTAAAACAGCAATTTTATCGTAATTTCTCATAAATCGCCGTTTCGCACGGAAGAAACATGAATTTGTCAGTTTGAATAGTACAAAACAGCGTTTTTCTATGTTTTTGCAAGTTTATAACAGCAATTTTATAGTAATTTCTCATAAATCGCCGTTTCGCACGGAAGAAACATGAATTTGTCAGTTTGAGTAGTTCAAAACAGCGTTTTTCTATGTTTTTGCAAGTTTAAAACAGCAATTTTATCGTCATTTCTCATAAATCGCCGTTTCACACGAAAGAAACATGAATTTGTCAGTTTGAATAGTTCAAAACAGCGTTTTTCTATGTTTTTGCAAATTTAAAACAGCAATTTTATCGTAATTTCTCATAAATCGCCGTTTCGCACGGAAGAAACATGAATTTGTCAGTTTGAATAGTTGAAAACAGCGTTTTTCAATGTTTTTGCAAGTTTAAAACAGCAATTTTATCGTGATTTCACAAAAATCCACCGTTTCCAACGTAAGAAACATGAATTTATCAGTTTGAATAGTTCAAAACAGCGTTTTTCTATGTTTTTGCAAGTTTAAAACAGCAATTTTATCGTGATTTCACAAAAATCCACCGTTTCGAACGTAAGAAACATGAATTTATCAGTTTGAATAGTTGAAAACAGCGTTTTTCTATGTTTTTGCAAGTTTAAAACAGCAATTTTATCGTCATTTCTCATAAATCGCCGTTTCGCACGAAAGAAACATGATCTTGTCAGTTTGAATAGTTCAAAACAGCGTTTTTCTATGTTTTTGCAAGTTTAAAACAGCAATTTTATCGTCATTTCTCATAAATCGCCGTTTCACACGAAAGAAACATGAATTTGTCAGTTTGAATAGTTCAAAACAGCGTTTTTCTATGTTTTTGCAAGTTTAAAACAGCAATTTTATCGTCATTTATCATAAATCGCCGTTTCGCACGAAAGAAACATGAATTTGTCAGTTTGAATAGTTCAAAACAGCGTTTTTCTATGTTTTTGCAAGTTTAAAACAGCAATGTTATCGTAATTTCTCATAAATCGCCGTTTCGCACGGAAGAAACATGAATTTGTCAGTTTAAATAGTTGAAAACAGCGTTTTTCAATGTTTTTGCAAGTTTAAAACAGCAATTTTATCGTGATTTCACAAAAATCCACCGTTTGGAACATAAGAAACATGAATTTATCAGTTTGAATAGTTGAAAACAACGTTTTTCTATGTTTTTGCAAGTTTAAAACAGCAATTTTATCGTCATTTCTCATAAATCGCCGTTTCGCACGAAAGAAACATGAATTTGTCAGTTTGAATAGTTCAAAACAGCGTTTTTCTATGTTTTTGCAAGTTTAAAACAGCAATTTTATCGTCATTTCTCATAAATCGCCGTTTCACACGAAAGAAACATGAATTTGTCCGTTTGAATAGTTCAAAACAGCGTTTTTCTATGTTTTTGCAAGTTTAAAACAGCAATTTTATCGTCATTTCTCATAAATCGCCGTTTTGCACGAAAGAAACATGAATTTGTCAGTTTGAATAGTTCAAAACAGCGTTTTTCTATGTTTTTGCAAGTTTAAAACAGCAATTTTATCGTAATTTCTCATAAATCGCCGTTTCACACGAAAGAAACATGAATTTGTCAGTTTGAATAGTCAAAACAGCGTTTTTCTATGTTTTTGCAAGTTTAAAACAGCAATTTTATCGTCATTTATCATAAATCGCCGTTTCGCACGAAAGAAACATGAATTTGTCAGTTTGAATAGTTCAAAACAGCGTTTTTCTATGTTTTTGCAAGTTTAAAACAGCAATTTTATCGTCATTTCTCATAAATCGCCGTTTCACACGAAAGAAACATGAATTTGTCAGTTTGAATAGTACAAAACAGTGTTTTTCTATGTTTTTGCAAGTTTAAAACAGCAATTTTATCGTAATTTCTCATAAATCGCCGTTTCGCTCGGAAGAAACATGAATTTGTCAGTTTGAATAGTTGAAAACAGCGTTTTTCAATGTTTTTGCAAGTTTAAAACAGCAATTTTATCGTGATTTCACAAAAATCCACCGTTTGGAACGTAAGAAACATGAATTTATCAGTTTGAATAGTTGAAAACAGCGTTTTCTATGTTTTTGCAAGTTTAAAACAGCAATTTATCGTCATTTCTCATAAATCGCCGTTTCGCACGAAAGAAACATGAATTTGTCAGTTTGAATAGTTCAAAACAGCGTTTTTCTATGTTTTTGCAAGTTTAAAACAGCAATTTTATCGTCATTTATCATAAATCGCCGTTTCGCACGAAAGAAACATGAATTTGTCAGTTTGAGTAGTTCAAAACAGCGTTTTTCTATGTTTTTGCAAGTTTAAAACAGCAATTTTATCGTCATTTCTCATAAATCGCCGTTTCACACGAAAGAAACATGAATTTGTCAGTTTGAATAGTTCAAAACAGTGTTTTTCTATGTTTTTGCAAGTTTAAAACAGCAATTTTATCGTAATTTCTCATAAATCGCCGTTTCGTACGGAAGAAACATGAATTTGTCAGTTTGAATAGTTGAAAACAGCGTTTTTCAATGTTTTTGCAAGTTTAAAACAGCAATTTTATCGTGATTTCACAAAAATCCACCGTTTGGAACGTAAGAAACATGAATTTATCAGTTTGAATAGTTGAAAACAGCGTTTTCTATGTTTTTGCAAGTTTAAACAGCAATTTTATCGTCATATCTCATAAATCGCCGTTTCGCACGAAAGAAACATGAATTTGTCAGTTTTAATAGATCAAAACAGCGTTTTTCTATGTTTTTGCAAGTTTAAAACAGCAATTTTATCGTCATTTCTCATAAATCGCCGTTTCACACGTAAGAAACATGAATTTGTCAGTTAGAATAGTTCAAAACAGCGTTTTTCTATGTTTTTGCAAGTTTAAAACAGCAATTTTATCGTCATTTCTCATAAATCGATGTTTCACACGAAAGAAACATGAATTTGTCAGTTTGAATAGTTCAAAACAGCGTTTTTCTATGTTTTTGCAAGTTTAAAACAGCAATTTTATCGTCATTTCTCATAAATCGCCGTTTCACACGAAAGAAACATGAATTTGTCAGTTTGAATAGTTCAAAACAGCGTTTTTCTATGTTTTTGCAAGTTTAAAACAGCAATTTTATCGTCATTTCTCATAAATCGCCGTTTCACACGAAAGAAACATGAATTTGTCAGTTTGAATAGTTCAAAACAGCGTTTTTCTATGTTTTTGCAAGTTTAAAACAGCAATTTTATCGTCATTTCTCATAAATCGCCGTTTCACACGAAAGAAACATGAATTTGTCAGTTTGAATAGTTCAAAACAGTGTTTTTCTATGTTTTTGCAAGTTTAAAACAGCAATATTATCGTAATTTCTCATAAATCGCCGTTTCGCACGGAAGAAACATGAATTTGTCAGTTTGAATAGTTGAAAACAGCGTTTTTCAATGTTTTTGCAAGTTTAAAACAGCAATTTTATCGTGATTTCACAAAAATCCACCGTTTCCAACGTAAGAAACATGAATTTATCAGTTTGAATAGTTCAAAACAGCGTTTTTCTATGTTTTTGCAAGTTTAAAACAGCAATTTTATCGTAATTTCTCATAAATCGCCGTTTCGCACGGAATAAACATGAATTTGTCAGTTTGAATAGTTGAAAACAGCGTTTTTCAATGTTTTTGCAAGTTTAATACCTCAACCCCAAACCTCAACCCCAAACCCCAAAACTCGAACCCCCAACCCCAAACCTCAAACCCCAAACCTCAAACTTCGAACCCCAAATCCCTAACCTCAAACCCCAAACCTCAACCCCAAACCTCAACCCCAAACCTCAACCCCAAACCTCAACCCCAAACCTCAACCCAAACCTCAACCCCAAACCTCAACCCCAAACCTCAACCCCAAACCTCAACCCTAAACCTCAACCCCAAACCTCAACCCCAAAGCCCAAAACTCGAACCCCCAACCCCAAACCTCAAACCCCAAACCTCAACCCCAAACCTCAAACCTCGAACCCCAAACCTCAAACCTCGAACCCCAAACCCCAAACCTCAAACACCGAACCCCAACCCCAAACCTCAAACCGCGAACCCCAAACCTCAAACACCGAACCCCAAACCCAAACCTCAAACCGCGAACCCCAAACCTCAAACCCCAAACCTCAACCCCAAACATCAAACCTCGAACCCCAAACCACAAAACTGAATTTGTCAGTTTGGATAGTTCAAAACAGCGTTTTCTATGTTTTTGCAAGTTTAAAACAGCAATTTTATCGTGATTTCACAAAAATCCACCGTTTCCAACGTAAGAAACATGAATTTATCAGTTTGAATAGTTGAAAACAGCGTTTTTCTATATTTTTGCAAGTATAAAACAGCAATATTATCGTGATTTCACAAAAATCCACCGTTTCGAACGTAAGAAACATGAATTTATCAGTTTGAATAGTTGAAAACAGCGTTTTTCTATGTTTTTGCAAGTTTATCGTCATTTCTCATAAATCGCCGTTTCGCACCAAAGAAACATGAATTTGTCAGTTTGAATAGTTCAAAACAGCGTTTTTCTATGTTTTTGCAAGTTTAAAACAGCAATTTTATCGTGATTTCACAAAAATCCACCGTTTGGAACGTAAGAAACATGAATTTATCAGTTTGAATAGTTGAAAACAGCGTTTTTCTATGTTTTTGCAAGTTTAAAACAGCAATTTTATCGTCATTTCACAAAAATCCACTGTTTCGAACGTAAGAAACATGAATTTATCAGTTTGAATAGTTGAAAACAGCGTTTTTCTATGTTTTTGCAAGTTTAAAACAGCAATTTTATCGTCATTTCTCATAAATCGCCGTTTCGCACGAAGAAACATGAATTTGTCAGTTTGAATAGTTCAAAACAGCGTTTTTCTATGTTTTTGCAAGTTTGAAACAGCAATTTTATCGTCATTTCTCATAAATCGCCGTTTCACACGAAAGAAACATGAATTTGTCAGTTTGAATAGTTCAAAACAGTGTTTTTCTATGTTTTTGCAAGTTTAAAACAGCAATTTTATCGTAATTTCTCATAAATCGCCGTTTCGCACGGAAGAAACATGAATTTGTCAGTTTGAATAGTTGAAAACAGCGTTTTTCAATGTTTTTGCAAGTTTAAAACAGCAATTTTATCGTGATTTCACAAAAATCCACCGTTTGGAACGTAAGAAACATGAATTTATCAGTTTGAATAGTTGAAAACATCGTTTTCTATGTTTTTGCAAGTTTAAAACAGCAATTTTATCGTCATATCTCATAAATCGCCGTTTCGCACGAAAGAAACATGAATTTGTCAGTTTGAATAGATCAAAACAGCGTTTTTCTATGTTTTTGCAAGTTTAAAACAGCAATTTAATCGTCATTTCTCATAAATCGCCGTTTCACACGTAAGAAACATGAATTTGTCAGTTAGAATAGTTCAAAACAGCGTTTTTCTATGTTTTTGCAAGTTTAAAACAGCAATTTTATCGTCATTTCTCATAAATCGATGTTTCACACGAAAGAAACATGAATTTGTCAGTTTGAATAGTTCAAAACAGCGTTTTTCTATGTTTTTGCAAGTTTATAACAGCAATTTTATAGTAATTTCTCATAAATCGCCGTTTCGCACGGAAGAAACATGAATTTGTCAGTTTGAGTAGTTCAAAACAGCGTTTTTCTATGTTTTTGCAAGTTTAAAACAGCAATTTTATCGTCATTTCTCATAAATCGCCGTTTCACACGAAAGAAACATGAATTTGTCAGTTTGAATAGTTCAAAACAGCGTTTTTCTATGTTTTTGCAAGTTTAAAACAGCAATTTTATCGTAATTTCTCATAAATCGCCGTTTCGCACGGAAGAAACATGAATTTGTCAGTTTGAATAGTACAAAACAGCGTTTTTCTATGTTTTTGCAAGTTTATAACAGCAATTTTATAGTAATTTCTCATAAATCGCCGTTTCGCACGGAAGAAACATGAATTTGTCAGTTTGAGTAGTTTAAAACAGCGTTTTTCTATGTTTTTGCAAGTTTAAAACAGCAATTTTATCGTCATTTCTCATAAATCGCCGTTTCACACGAAAGAAACATGAATTTGTCAGTTTGAATAGTTCAAAACAGCGTTTTTCTATGTTTTTGCAAATTTAAAACAGCAATTTTATCGTAATTTCTCATAAATCGCCGTTTCGCACGGAAGAAACATGAATTTGTCAGTTTGAATAGTTGAAAACAGCGTTTTTCAATGTTTTTGCAAGTTTAAAACAGCAATTTTATCGTGATTTCACAAAAATCCACCGTTTCCAACGTAAGAAACATGAATTTATCAGTTTGAATAGTTCAAAACAGCGTTTTTCTATGTTTTTGCAAGTTTAAAACAGCAATTTTATCGTGATTTCACAAAAATCCACCGTTTCGAACGTAAGAAACATGAATTTATCAGTTTGAATAGTTGAAAACAGCGTTTTTCTATGTTTTTGCAAGTTTAAAACAGCAATTTTATCGTCATTTCTCATAAATCGCCGTTTCGCACGAAAGAAACATGATCTTGTCAGTTTGAATAGTTCAAAACAGCGTTTTTCTATGTTTTTGCAAGTTTTAAAACAGCAATTTTATCGTCATTTCTCATAAATCGCCGTTTCACACGAAAGAAACATGAATTTGTCAGTTTGAATAGTTCAAAACAGCGTTTTTCTATGTTTTTGCAAGTTTAAAACAGCAATTTTATCGTCATTTATCATAAATCGCCGTTTCGCACGAAAGAAACATGAATTTGTCAGTTTGAATAGTTCAAAACAGCGTTTTTCTATATTTTTGCAAGTTTAAAACAGCAATGTTATCGTAATTTCTCATAAATCGCCGTTTCGCACGGAAGAAACATGAATTTGTCAGTTTGAATAGTTGAAAACAGCGTTTTTCAATGTTTTTGCAAGTTTAAAACAGCAATTTTATCGTGATTTCACAAAAATCCACCGTTTGGAACATAAGAAACATGAATTTATCAGTTTGAATAGTTGAAAACAACGTTTTTCTATGTTTTTGCAAGTTTAAAACAGCAATTTTATCGTCATTTCTCATAAATCGCCGTTTCGCACGAAAGAAACATGAATTTGTCAGTTTGAATAGTTCAAAACAGCGTTTTTCTATGTTTTTGCAAGTTTAAAACAGCAATTTTATCGTCATTTCTCATAAATCGCCGTTTCACACGAAAGAAACATGAATTTGTCAGTTTGAATAGTCAAAACAGCGTTTTTCTATGTTTTTGCAAGTTTAAAACAGCAATTTTATCGTCATTTCTCATAAATCGCCGTTTCACACGAAGAAACATGAATTTGTCCGTTTGAATAGTTCAAAACAGCGTTTTTCTATGTTTTTGCAAGTTTAAAACAGCAATTTTATCGTCATTTCTCATAAATCGCCGTTTGCACGAAAGAAACATGAATTTGTCAGTTTGAATAGTTCAAAACAGCGTTTTTCTATGTTTTTGCAAGTTTAAAACAGCAATTTTATCGTAATTTCTCATAAATCGCCGTTTCACACGAAAGAAACATGAATTTGTCAGTTTGAATAGTCAAAACAGCGTTTTTCTATGTTTTTGCAAGTTTAAAACAGCAATTTTATCGTCATTTATCATAAATCGCCGTTTCGCACGAAAGAAACATGAATTTGTCAGTTTGAATAGTTCAAAACAGCGTTTTTCTATGTTTTTGCAAGTTTAAAACAGCAATTTTATCGTCATTTCTCATAAATCGCCGTTTCACACGAAAGAAACATGAATTTGTCAGTTTGAATAGTACAAAACAGTGTTTTTCTATGTTTTTGCAAGTTTAAAACAGCAATTTTATCGTAATTTCTCATAAATCGCCGTTTCGCTCGGAAGAAACATGAATTTGTCAGTTTGAATAGTTGAAAACAGCGTTTTTCAATGTTTTTGCAAGTTTAAAACAGCAATTTTATCGTGATTTCACAAAAATCCACCGTTTGGAACGTAAGAAACATGAATTTATCAGTTTGAATAGTTGAAAACAGCGTTTTCTATGTTTTTGCAAGTTTAAAACAGCAATTTTATCGTCATTTCTCATAAATCGCCGTTTCGCACGAAAGAAACATGAATTTGTCAGTTTGAATAGTTCAAAACAGCGTTTTTCTATGTTTTTGCAAGTTTAAAACAGCAATTTTATCGTCATTTATCATAAATCGCCGTTTCGCACGAAAGAAACATGAATTTGTCAGTTTGAGTAGTTCAAAACAGCGTTTTTCTATGTTTTTGCAAGTTTAAAACAGCAATTTTATCGTCATTTCTCATAAATCGCCGTTTCACACGAAAGAAACATGAATTTGTCAGTTTGAATAGTTCAAAACAGTGTTTTTCTATGTTTTTGCAAGTTTAAAACAGCAATTTTATCGTAATTTCTCATAAATCGCCGTTTCGCACGGAAGAAACATGAATTTGTCAGTTTGAATAGTTGAAAACAGCGTTTTTCAATGTTTTTGCAAGTTTAAAACAGCAATTTTATCGTGATTTCACAAAAATCCACCGTTTGGAACGTAAGAAACATGAATTTATCAGTTTGAATAGTTGAAAACAGCGTTTTCTATGTTTTTGCAAGTTTAAAACAGCAATTTTATCGTCATATCTCATAAATCGCCGTTTCGCACGAAAGAAACATGAATTTGTCAGTTTGAATAGATCAAAACAGCGTTTTTCTATGTTTTTGCAAGTTTAAAACAGCAATTTTATCGTCATTTCTCATAAATCGCCGTTTCACACGTAAGAAACATGAATTTGTCAGTTAGAATAGTTCAAAACAGCGTTTTTCTATGTTTTTGCAAGTTTAAAACAGCAATTTTATCGTCATTTCTCATAAATCGATGTTTCACACGAAAGAAACATGAATTTGTCAGTTTGAATAGTTCAAAACAGCGTTTTTCTATGTTTTTGCAAGTTTATAACAGCAATTTTATAGTAATTTCTCATAAATCGCCGTTTCGCACGGAAGAAACATGAATTTGTCAGTTTGAGTAGTTCAAAACAGCGTTTTTCTATGTTTTTGCAAGTTTAAAACAGCAATTTTATCGTCATTTCTCATAAATCGCCGTTTCACACGAAAGAAACATGAATTTGTCAGTTTGAATAGTTCAAAACAGCGTTTTTCTATGTTTTTGCAAGTTTAAAACAGCAATTTTATCGTCATTTCTCATAAATCGCCGTTTCACACGAAAGAAACATGAATTTGTCAGTTTGAATAGTTCAAAACAGTGTTTTTCTATGTTTTTGCAAGTTTAAAACAGCAATTTTATCGTAATTTCTCATAAATCGCCGTTTCGCACGGAAGAAACATGAATTTGTCAGTTTGAATAGTTGAAAACAGCGTTTTTCAATGTTTTTGCAAGTTTAAAACAGCAATTTTATCGTGATTTCACAAAAATCCACCGTTTCCAACGTAAGAAACATGAATTTATCAGTTTGAATAGTTCAAAACAGCGTTTTTCTATGTTTTTGCAAGTTTAAAACAGCAATTTTATCGTGATTTCACAAAAATCCACCGTTTCGAACGTAAGAAACATGAATTTATCAGTTTGAATAGTTGAAAACAGCGTTTTTCTATGTTTTTGCAAGTTTAAAACAGCAATTTTATCGTCATTTCTCATAAATCGCCGTTTCGCACGAAAGAAACATGAATTTGTCAGTTTGAATAGTTCAAAACAGCGTTTTTCTATGTTTTTGCAAGTTTAAAACAGCAATTTTATCGTCATTTCTCATAAATCGCCGTTTCACACGAAAGAAACATGAATTTGTCAGTTTGAATAGTTCAAAACAGCGTTTTTCTATGTTTTTGCAAGTTTAAAACAGCAATTTTATCGTCATTTATCATAAATCGCCGTTTCGCACGAAAGAAACATGAATTTGTCAGTTTGAATAGTTCAAAACAGCGTTTTTCTATGTTTTTGCAAGTTTAAAACAGCAATGTTATCGTAATTTCTCATAAATCGCCGTTTCGCACGGAAGAAACATGAATTTGTCAGTTTGAATAGTTGAAAACAGCGTTTTTCAATGTTTTTGCAAGTTTAAAACAGCAATTTTATCGTGATTTTACAAAAATCCACCGTTTGGAACATAAGAAACATGAATTTATCAGTTTGAATAGTTGAAAACAACGTTTTTCTATGTTTTTGCAAGTTTAAAACAGCAATTTTATCGTCATTTCTCATAAATCGCCGTTTCGCACGAAAGAAACATGAATTTGTCAGTTTGAATAGTTCAAAACAGCGTTTTTCTATGTTTTTGCAAGTTTAAAACAGCAATTTTATCGTCATTTCTCATAAATCGCCGTTTCACACGAAAGAAACATGAATTTGTCAGTTTGAATAGTCAAAACAGCGTTTTTCTATGTTTTTGCAAGTTTAAAACGGCAATTTTATCGTCATTTCTCATAAATCGCCGTTTCACACGAAAGAAACATGAATTTGTCCGTTTGAATAGTTCAAAACAGCGTTTTTCTATGTTTTTGCAAGTTTAAAACAGCAATTTTATCGTCATTTCTCATAAATCGCCGTTTTGCACGAAAGAAACATGAATTTGTCAGTTTGAATAGTTTAAAACAGCGTTTTTCTATGTTTTTGCAAGTTTAAAACAGCAATTTTATCGTAATTTCTCATAAATCGCCGTTTCACACGAAATAAACATGAATTTGTCAGTTTGAATATTCAAAACAGCGTTTTTCTATGTTTTTGCAAGTTTAAAACAGCAATTTTATCGTCATTTATCATAAATCGCCGTTTCGCACGAAAGAAACATGAATTTGTCCGTTTGAATAATTCAAAACAGGGTTTTTCTATGTTTTTGCAAGTTTAAAACAGCAATTTTATCGTCATTTCTCATAAATCGCCGTTTTGCACGAAAGAAACATGAATTTGTCAGTTTGAATAGTCCAAAACAGCGTTTTTCTATGTTTTTGCAAGTTTAAAACAGCAATTTTATCGTAATTTCTCATAAATCACCGTTTCGCACGGAATAAACATGAATTTGTCAGTTTGAATAGTTGAAAACAGCGTTTTTCAATGTTTTTGCAAGTTTAATACCTCAACCCCAAACCTCAACCCCAAACCCCAAAACTCGAACCCCCAACCCCAAACCTCAAACCCCAAACCTCAAACTTCGAACCCCAAATCCCTAACCTCAAACCCCAAACCTCAACCCCAAACCTCAACCCCAAACCTCAACCCCAAACCTCAACCCCAAACCTCAACCCAAACCTCAACCCCAAACCTCAACCCCAAACCTCAACCCCAAACCTCAACCCTAAACCTCAACCCCAAACCTCAACCCCAAAGCCCAAAACTCGAACCCCCAACCCCAAACCTCAAACCCCAAACCTCAACCCCAAACCTCAAACCTTGAACCCCAAACCTCAAACCTCGAACCCCAAACCCCAAACCTCAAACACCGAACCCCAACCCCAAACCTCAAACCGCGAACCCCAAACCTCAAACACCGAACCCCAAACCCAAACCTCAAACCGCAAACCCCAAACCTCAAACCCCAAACCTCAACCCCAAACATCAAACCTCGAACCCCAAACCACAAAACTGAATTTGTCAGTTTGGATAGTTCAAAACAGCGTTTTCTATGTTTTTGCAAGTTTAAAACAGCAATTTTATCGTGATTTCACAAAAATCCACCGTTTCCAACGTAAGAAACATGAATTTATCAGTTTGAATAGTTGAAAACAGCGTTTTTCTATATTTTTGCAAGTATAAAACAGCAATATTATCGTGATTTCACAAAAATCCACCGTTTCGAACGTAAGAAACATGAATTTATCAGTTTGAATAGTTGAAAACAGCGTTTTTCTATGTTTTTGCAAGTTTATCGTCATTTCTCATAAATCGCCGTTTCGCACCAAAGAAACATGAATTTGTCAGTTTGAATAGTTCAAAACAGCGTTTTTCTATGTTTTTGCAAGTTTAAAACAGCAATTTTATCGTCATTTCTCATAAATCGCCGTTTCACACGAAAGAAACATGAATTTGTCAGTTTGAATAGTTCAAAACAGCGTTTCTCTATGTTTTTGCAAGTTTAAAACAGCAATTTTATCGTCATTTATCATAAATCGCCGTTTCGCACGAAAGAAACATGAATTTGTCAGTTTGAATAGTTCAAAACAGCGTTTTTCTATGTTTTTGCAAGTTTAAAACAGCAATTTTATCGTCATTTCTCATAAATCGCCATTTCACACGAAAGAAACATGAATTTGTCAGTTTGAATAGTTCAAAACAGCGTTTTTCTATGTTTTTGCAAGTTTAAAACAGCAATTTTATCGTAATTTCTCATCAATCGCCGTTTCGCACGGAAGAAACATGAATTTGTCAGTTTGAATAGTTGAAAACAGCGTTTTTCAATGTTTTTGCAAGTTTAAAACAGCAATTTTATCGTGATTTCACAAAAATCCACCGTTTGGAACGTAAGAAACATGAATTTATCAGTTTGAATAGTTGAAAACAGCGTTTTTCTATGTTTTTGCAAGTTTAAAACAGCAATTTTATCGTCATTTCTCATAAATCGCCGTTTCGCACGTAAGAAACATGAATTTGTCAGTTTGAATAGCTCAAAACAGCGTTTTTCTATGTTTTTGCAAGTTCAAAACAGCAATTTTATCGTCATTTCTCATAAATCGCCAGTTCACACGAAAGAAACATGAATTTGTCAGTTTGAATAGTTCAAAACAGCGTTTTTCTATGTTTTTGCAAGTTTAAAACAGCAATTTTATCGTCATTTCTCATAAATCGCCGTTTCGCACGGAAGAAACATGAATTTGTCAGTTTGAATAGTTAAAAACATCGTTTTTCAATGTTTTTGCAAGTTTAAAACAGCAATTTTATCGTCATTTCTCATAAATCGCCGTTTCGCACGTAAGAAACATGAATTTGTCAGTTTGAATAGCTTAAAACAGCGTTTTTCTATGTTTTTGCAAGTTTAAAACAGCAATTTTATCGTAATTTCTCATCAATCGCCGTTTCGCACGGAAGAAACATGAATTTGTCAGTTTGAATAGTTGAAAACAGCGTTTTTCAATGTTTTTGCAAGTTTAAAACAGCAATTTTATCGTGATTTCACAAAAATCCACCGTTTGGAACGTAAGAAACATGAATTTATCAGTATGAATAGTTGAAAACAGCGTTTTTCTATGTTTTTGCAAGTTTAAAACAGCAATTTTATCGTCATTTCTCATAAATCGCCGTTTCGCACGTAAGAAACATGAATTTGTCAGTTTGAATAGCTCAAAACAGCGTTTTTCTATGTTTTTGCAAGTTCAAAACAGCAATTTTATCGTCATTTCTCATAAATCGCCAGTTCACACGAAAGAAACATGAATTTGTCAGTTTGAATAGTTCAAAACAGCGTTTTTCTATGTTTTTGCAAGTTTAAAACAGCAATTTTATCGTCATTTCTCATAAATCGCCGTTTCGCACGGAAGAAACATGAATTTGTCAGTTTGATTAGTTAAAAACATCGTTTTTCAATGTTTTTGCAAGTTTAAAACAGCAATTTTATCGTCATTTCTCATAAATCGCCGTTTCGCACGTAAGAAACATGAATTTGTTAGTTTGAATAGCTCAAAACAGCGTTTTTCTATGTTTTTGCAATTTTAAAACAGCAATTTTATCGTCATTTCTCATAAATCTACGTTTCGCATGAAAGAAACATGAATTTGTCAGTTTGAATAGTTCAAAACAGCGTTTTTCTATGTTTTTGCAAGTTTAAAACAGCAATTTTATCGTCATTTCTCATAAATCGCCGTTTCACACGAAAGAAACATGAATTTGTCAGTTTGAATAGTCAAAACAGCGTTTTTCTATGTTTTTGCAAGTTTAAAACAGCAATTTTATCGTCATTTATCATAAATCGCCGTTTCGCAAGAAAGAAACATGAATTTGTCATTTTGAATAGTTCAAAACAGCGTTTTTCTATGTTTTTGCAAGTATAAAACAGCAATTTTATCGTCATTTCTCATAAATTGCCGTTTCACACGAAAGAAACATGAATTTGTCAGTTTGAATAGTTCAAAACAGCGTTTTTCTATGTTTTTGCAAGTTTTAAACAGCAATTTTATCGTAATTTCTCATAAATCGCCGTTTTGCACGGAATAAACATAAATTTGTCAGTTTTAATAGTTGAAAACAGCGTTTTTCAATGTTTTTGCAAGTTTAATACCTCAACCCCAAACCCCAAAACTCGAACCCCCAACCCCAAACCTCAAACCCCAAACCTCAAACTTCGAACCCCAAATCCCTAACCTCAAACCCCAAACCTCAACCCCAAACCTCAACCCCAAACCTCAACCCCAAACCTCAACCTTAAACCTCAACCCCAAACCTCAACCCCAAACCTCAACCCCAAACCTCAACCCCAAACCTCAACCCCAAACCTCAACCCCAAACCTCAACCCTAAACCTCAACCCCAAACCTCAACACCAAAGCCCAAAACTCGAACCTCCAACCCCAAACCTCAAACCCCAAACCTCAACCCAAAACCTCAAACCTCGAACCCCAAACCTCGAAACCCAAACCCCAAACCTCAAACTCCGAACCCCAACCCCAAACCTCAAACCGCGAACCCCAAACCTCAAACACCGAACCCCAAACCCAAACCTCAAACCGCGAACCCCAAACCTCAAACCCCAAACCTCAACCCCAAACATCAAACCTCGAACCCCAAACCACAAAACTGAATTTGTCAGTTTGGATAGTTCAAAACAGCGTTTTCTATGTTTTTGCAAGTTTAGAACAGCAATTTTATCGTGATTTCACAAAAATCCACCGTTTCCAACGTAAGAAACATGAATTTATCAGTTTAAATAGTTGAAAACAGCGTTTTTCTATATTTTTGCAAGTTTAAAACAGCAATTTTATCGTGATTTCACAAAAATCCACCGTTTCGAACGTAAGAAACATGAATTTATCAGTTTGAATAGTTGAAAACAGCGTTTTTCTATGTTTTTGCAAGTTTAAAACAGCAATTTTATCGTCATTTCTCATAAATCGCCGTTTCGCACGAAAGAAACATGAATTTGTCAGTTTGAATAGTTCAAAACAGCGTTTTTCTATGTTTTTGCAAGTTTAAATCAGCAATCTTATCGTCATTTATCATAAATCGCCGTTTCGCACGAAAGAAACATGAATTTGTCAGTTTGAATAGTTCAAAACAGCGTTTTTCTATGTTTTTGCAAGTTTAAATCAGCAATCTTATCGTCATTTATCATAAATCGCCGTTTCGCACGAAAGAAACATGAATTTGTCAGTTTGAATAGTTCAAAACAGCGTTTTTCTATGTTTTTGCAAGTTTAAAACAGCAATTTTATCGTCATTTCTCATAAATCGCCATTTCACATGAAAGAAACATGAATTTGTCAGTTTGAATATTTCAAAACAGCGTTTTTCTATGTTTTTGTAAGTTTAAAACAGCAATTTTATCGTAATTTCTCATTAATCGCCGTTTCGTACGGAAAAAACATGAATTTGTCAGTTTGAATAGTTGAAAACAGCGTTTTTAAATGTTTTTGCAAGTTTAAAACAGCAATTTTATCGTCATTTCTCATAAATCGCCGTTTCGCACGAAAGAAACATGAATTTGTCATTTTGAATTGTTCAAAACAGCGTTTTTCTATGTTTTTGCAAGTTTAAAACAGCAATTTTATCGTCATTTCTCATAAATCGCCGTTTCACACGAAAGAAACATGAATTTGTCAGTTTGAATAGTTCAAAACAGCGTTTTTCTATGTTTTTGCAAGTTTAAAACAGCAATTTTATCGTGATTTCACAAAAATCCACCGTTTCGAACGTAAGAAACATGAATTTATCAGTTTGAATAGTTGAAAACAGCGTTTTTCTATGTTTTTGCAAGTTTAAAACAGCAATTTTATCGTCATTTCTCATAAATCGCCGTTTCGCACGAAAGAAACATGAATTTGTCAGTTTGAATAGTTCAAAACAGCGTTTTTCTATGTTTTTGCAAGTTTAAAACAGCAATTTTAACGTCATTTCTCATAAATCGCCGTTTCACACGAAAGAAACATGAATTTGTCAGTTTGAATAGTTCAAAACAGCGTTTTTCTATGTTTTTGCAAGTTTAAAACAGCAATTTAATCGTCATTTATCATAAATCGACGTTTCGCACGAAATAAACATGAATTTGTCAGTTTGAATAGATCAAAACAGCGTTTTTCTATGTTTTTGCAAGTTTAAAACAGCAATTTTATCGTAATTTCTCATAAATCGCCGTTTCGCACGGAAGAAACATGAATTTGTCAGTTTGAATAGTTGAAAACAGCGTTTTTCAATGTTTTTGCAAGTTTAAAACAGCAATTTTATCGTGATTTCACAAAAATCCACCGTTTGGAACGTAAGAAACATGAATTTATCAGTTTGAATAGTTGAAAACAGCGTTTTTCTATGTTTTTGCAAGTTTAAAACATCAATTTTATCGTCATTTCTCATAAATCGCCGTTTCGCACGAAAGAAACATGAATTTGTCAGTTTGAATAGTTCAAAACAGCGTTTTTCTATGTTTTTGCAAGTTTAAAACAGCAATTTTATCGTCATTTCTCATAAATCGCCGTTTCACACGAAAGAAACATGAATTTGTCAGTTTGAATAGTTCAAAACAGCGTTTTTCTATGTTTTTGCAAGTTTAAAACAGCAATTTTATCGTCATTTCTCATAAATCGCCGTTTCGCACGGAAGAAACATGAATTTGTCAGTTTGAATAGTTAAAAACATCGTTTTTCAATGTTTTTGCAAGTTTAAAACAGCAATTTTAACGTCATTTCTCATAAATCGCCGTTTTACACGAAAGAAACATGAATTTGTCAGTTTGAATAGTTCAAAACAGCGTTTCTCTATGTTTTTGCAAGTTTAAATCAGCAATCTTATCGTCATTTATCATAAATCGCCGTTTCGCACGAAAGAAACATGAATTTGTCAGTTTGAATAGTTCAAAACAGCGTTTTTCTATGTTTTTGCAAGTTTAAAACAGCAATTTTATCGTCATTTCTCATAAATCGCCATTTCACATGAAAGAAACATGAATTTGTCAGTTTGAATATTTCAAAACAGCGTTTTTCTATGTTTTTGTAAGTTTAAAACAGCAATTTTATCGTAATTTCTCATTAATCGCCGTTTCGTACGGAAAAAACATGAATTTGTCAGTTTGAATAGTTGAAAACAGCGTTTTTAAATGTTTTTGCAAGTTTAAAACAGCAATTTTATCGTCATTTCTCATAAATCGCCGTTTCGCACGAAAGAAACATGAATTTGTCATTTTGAATTGTTCAAAACAGCGTTTTTCTATGTTTTTGCAAGTTTAAAACAGCAATTTTATCGTCATTTCTCATAAATCGCCGTTTCACACGAAAGAAACATGAATTTGTCAGTTTGAATAGTTCAAAACAGCGTTTTTCTATGTTTTTGCAAGTTTAAAACAGCAATTTTATCGTGATTTCACAAAAATCCACCGTTTCGAACGTAAGAAACATGAATTTATCAGTTTGAATAGTTGAAAACAGCGTTTTTCTATGTTTTTGCAAGTTTAAAACAGCAATTTTATCGTCATTTCTCATAAATCGCCGTTTCGCACGAAAGAAACATGAATTTGTCAGTTTGAATAGTTCAAAACAGCGTTTTTCTATGTTTTTGCAAGTTTAAAACAGCAATTTTATCGTCATTTCTCATAAATCGCCGTTTCACACGAAAGAAACATGAATTTGTCAGTTTGAATAGTTCAAAACAGCGTTTTTCTATGTTTTTGCAAGTTTAAAACAGCAATTTTATCGTCATTTCTCATAAATCGCCGTTTCGCACGGAAGAAACATGAATTTGTCAGTTTGAATAGTTAAAAACATCGTTTTTCAATGTTTTTGCAAGTTTAAAACAGCAATTTTAACGTGATTTCACAAAAATCCACCGTTTCCAACGTAAGAAACATGAATTTATCAGTTTGAATAGTTCAAAACAGCGTTATTCTATGTTTTTGCAAGTTTAAAACAGCAATTTTATCGTCATTTCTCATAAATCGCCGTTTCGCACGAAAGAACCATGAATTTGTCAGTTTGACTAGTTCAAAACAGCGTTTTTCTATGTTTTTGCAAGTTTAAAACAGCAATTTTATCGTCATTTCTCATAAATCGCCGTTTCACACGAAAGAAACATGAATTTGTCAGTTTGAATAGTTTAAAACAGCGTTTTTATATGTTTTTGCAAGTTTAAAACAGCAATTTTATCGTGATTTCACAAAAATCCACCGTTTGGAACTTAAGAAACATGAATTTATCAGTTTGAATAGTTGAAAACAGCGTTTTTCTATGTTTTTGCAAGTTTAAAACAGCAATTTTATCGTCATTTCTCATAAATCGCCGTTTCGCACGGAAGAAACATGAATTTGTCAGTTTGAATAGTTAAAAACATCGTTTTTTAATGTTTTTGCAAGTTTAAAACAGCAATTTTAACGTGATTTCACAAAAATCCACCGTTTCCAACGTAAGAAACATGAATTTATCAGTTTGAATAGTTGAAAACAGCGTTTTTCTATGTTTTTGCAAGTTTAAAACAGCAATTTTATCGTCATTTCTCATAAATCGCCGTTTTACACGAAAGAAACATGAATTTGTCAGTTTGAATAGTTCAAAACAGCGTTTCTCTATGTTTTTGCAAGTTTAAATCAGCAATCTTATCGTCATTTATCATAAATCGCCGTTTCGCACGAAAGAAACATGAATTTGTCAGTTTGAATAGTTCAAAACAGCGTTTTTCTATGTTTTTGTAAGTTTAAAACAGCAATTTTATCGTAATTTCTCATTAATCGCCGTTTCGTACGGAAGAAACATTGAATTTAATCGTCATTTATCATAAATCGACGTTTCGCACGAAATAAACATGAATTTGTCAGTTTGAATAGATCAAAACAGCGTTTTTCTATGTTTTTGCAAGTTTAAAACAGCAATTTTATCGTAATTTCTCATAAATCGCCGTTTCGCACGGAAGAAACATGAATTTGTCAGTTTGAATAGTTGAAAACAGCGTTTTTCAATGTTTTTGCAAGTTTAAAACAGCAATTTTATCGTGATTTCACAAAAATTCACCGTTTGGAACGTAAGAAACATGAATTTATCAGTTTGAATAGTTGAAAACAGCGTTTTTCTATGTTTTTGCAAGTTTAAAACAGCAATTTTATCGTCATTTCTCATAAATCGCCGTTTCGCACGAAAGAAACATGAATTTGTCAGTTTGAATAGTTCAAAACAGCGGTTTTCTATGTTTTTGCAAGTTTAAAACAGCAATTTTATCGTGATTTCACAAAAATCCACCGTTTCGAATGTAAGAAACATGAATTTGTCAGTTTGAATAGTTGAAAACAGCGTTTTTCTATGTTTTTGCAAGTTTAAAACAGCAATTTTATCGTCATTTCTCATAAATCGCCGTTTCGCACGAAGAAACATGAATTTGTCAGTTTGAATAGTTCAAAACAGCGTTTTTCTATGTTTTTGCAAGATTAAAACAGCAATTTTATCGTCATTTCTCATAAATCGCCGTTTCACACGAAAGAAACACGAATTTGTCAGTTTGAATAGTTCAAAACAGCGTTTTTCTATGTTTTTGCAAGTTTAAAACAGCAATTTCATCGTCATTTCTCATAAATCGCCGTTTCGCACGAAAGAAACATGAATTTGTCAGTTTGAATAGTTCAAAACAGCGTTTTCTATGTTTTTGCAAGTTTAAAACAGCAATTTTATCGTCATTTCTCATAAATCGCCGTTTCACACGAAAGAAACATGAATTTGTCAGTTTGAATAGTCCAAAACAGCGTTTTTCTATGTTTTTGCAAGTTTAAAACAGCAATTTTATCGTCATTTATCATAAATCGCCGTTTCGCACGAAAGAAACATGAATTTGTCAGTTTGAATAGTTCAAAACAGCGTTTTTCTATGTTTTTGCAAGTTTAAAACAGCAATTTTATCGTCATTTCTCATAAATCGCCGTTTCACATGAAAGAAACATGAATTTGTCAGTTTGAATAGTTCAAAACAGCGTTCTTCTATGTTTTTGCAAGTTTAAAACAGCAATTTTATCGTAATTTCTCATCAATCGCCGTTTCGCACGGAAGAAACATGAATTTGTCAGTTTGAATAGTTGGAAACAGCGTTTTTCAATGTTTTTGCAAGTTTAAAACAGCAATTTTATCGTGATTTCACAAAAATCCACCGTTTGGAACTTAAGAAACATGAATTTATCAGTTTGAATAGTTGAAAACAGCGTTTTTCTATGTTTTTGCAAGTTTAAAACAGCAATCTTATCGTCATTACTCATAAATCGCCGTTTCGCACGAAAGAAACATGAATTTGTCAGTTTGAATAGCTCAAAACAGCGTTTTTCCATGTTTTTGCAAGTTTAAAACAGCAATTTTATCGTCATTTCTCATAAATCGCCAGTTCACACGAAAGAAACATGAATTTGTCAGTTTGAATAGTTCAAAACAGCGTTTTTCTATGTTTTTGCAAGTTTAAAACAGCAATTTTATCGTCATTTCTCATAAATCGCCGTTTCGCACGGAAGAAACATGAATTTGTCAGTTTGAATAGTTAAAAACATCGTTTTTCAATGTTTTTGCAAGTTTAAAACAGCAATTTTAACGTGATTTCACAAAAATCCACCGTTTCCAACGTAAGAAACATGAATTTATCAGTTTGAATAGTTCAAAACAGCGTTATTCTATGTTTTTGCAAGTTTAAAACAGCAATTTTATCGTCATTTCTCATAAATCGCCGTTTCGCACGAAAGAACCATGAATTTGTCAGTTTGACTAGTTCAAAACAGCGTTTTTCTATGTTTTTGCAAGTTTAAAACAGCAATTTTATCGTCATTTCTCATAAATCGCCGTTTCACACGAAAGAAACATGAATTTGTCAGTTTGAATAGTTTAAAACAGCGTTTTTATATGTTTTTGCAAGTTTAAAACAGCAATTTTATCGTGATTTCACAAAAATCCACCGTTTGGAACTTAAGAAACATAAATTTATCAGTTTGAATAGTTGAAAACAGCGTTTTTCTATGTTTTTGCAAGTTTAAAACAGCAATTTTATCGTCATTTCTCATAAATCGCCGTTTCGCACGGAAGAAACATGAATTTGTCAGTTTGAATAGTTAAAAACATCGTTTTTTAATGTTTTTGCAAGTTTAAAACAGCAATTTTAACGTGATTTCACAAAAATCCACCGTTTCCAACGTAAGAAACATGAATTTATCAGTTTGAATAGTTGAAAACAGCGTTTTTCTATGTTTTTGCAAGTTTAAAACAGCAATTTTATCGTCATTTCTCATAAATCGCCGTTTTACACGAAAGAAACATGAATTTGTCAGTTTGAATAGTTCAAAACAGCGTTTCTCTATGTTTTTGCAAGTTTAAATCAGCAATCTTATCGTCATTTATCATAAATCGCCGTTTCGCACGAAAGAAACATGAATTTGTCAGTTTGAATAGTTCAAAACAGCGTTTTTCTATGTTTTTGCAAGTTTAAAACAGCAATTTTATCGTCATTTCTCATAAATCGCCATTTCACATGAAAGAAACATGAATTTGTCAGTTTGAATAGTTCAAAACAGCGTTTTTCTATGTTTTTGTAAGTTTAAAACAGCAATTTTATCGTAATTTCTCATTAATCGCCGTTTCGTACGGAAGAAACATGAATTTGTCAGTTTGAATAGTTGAAAACAGCGTTTTTAAATGTTTTTGCAAGTTTAAAACAGCAATTTTATCGTCATTTCTCATAAATCGCCGTTTCGCACGAAAGAAACATGAATTTGTCATTTTGAATTGTTCAAAACAGCGTTTTTCTATGTTTTTGCAAGTTTAAAACAGCAATTTTATCGTCATTTCTCATAAATCGCCGTTTCACACGAAAGAAACATGAATTTGTCAGTTTGAATAGTTCAAAACAGCGTTTTTCTATGTTTTTGCAAGTTTAAAACAGCAATTTTATCGTGATTTCACAAAAATCCACCGTTTCGAACGTAAGAAACATGAATTTATCAGTTTGAATAGTTGAAAACAGCGTTTTTCTATGTTTTTGCAAGTTTAAAACAGCAATTTTATCGTCATTTCTCATAAATCGCCGTTTCGCACGAAAGAAACATGAATTTGTCAGTTTGAATAGTTCAAAACAGCGTTTTTCTATGTTTTTGCAAGTTTAAAACAGCAATTTTAACGTCATTTCTCATAAATCGCCGTTTCACACGAAAGAAACATGAATTTGTCAGTTTGAATAGTTCAAAACAGCGTTTTTCTATGTTTTTGCAAGTTTAAAACAGCAATTTAATCGTCATTTATCATAAATCGACGTTTCGCACGAAATAAACATGAATTTGTCAGTTTGAATAGATCAAAACAGCGTTTTTCTATGTTTTTGCAAGTTTAAAACAGCAATTTTATCGTAATTTCTCATAAATCGCCGTTTCGCACGGAAGAAACATGAATTTGTCAGTTTGAATAGTTGAAAACAGCGTTTTTCAATGTTTTTGCAAGTTTAAAACAGCAATTTTATCGTGATTTCACAAAAATTCACCGTTTGGAACGTAAGAAACATGAATTTATCAGTTTGAATAGTTGAAAACAGCGTTTTTCTATGTTTTTGCAAGTTTAAAACAGCAATTTTATCGTCATTTCTCATAAATCGCCGTTTCGCACGAAAGAAACATGAATTTGTCAGTTTGAATAGTTCAATACAGCGGTTTTCTATGTTTTTGCAAGTTTAAAACAGCAATTTTATCGTGATTTCACAAAAATCCACCGTTTCGAATGTAAGAAACATGAATTTGTCAGTTTGAATAGTTGAAAACAGCGTTTTTCTATGTTTTTGCAAGTTTAAAACAGCAATTTTATCGTCATTTCTCATAAATCGCCGTTTCACACGAAAGAAACATGAATTTGTCAGTTTGAATAGTTCAAAACAGCGTTTTTCTATGTTTTTGCAAGTTTAAAACAGCAATTTTATCGTCATTTCTCATAAATCGCCGTTTCACACGTAAGAAACATGAATTTGTCAGTTTGAATAGCTCAAAACAGCGTTTTTCTATATTTTTGCAAGTTTAAAACAGCAATTTTATCGTCATTTCTCATAAATCGCCAGTTCACACGAAAGAAACATGAATTTGTCAGTTTGAATAGTTCAAAACAGCGTTTTTCTATGTTTTTGCAAGTTTAAAACAGCAATTTTATCGTCATTTCTCATAAATCGCCGTTTCGCACGGAAGAAACATGAATTTGTCAGTTTGAATAGTTTAAAACATCGTTTTTCAATGTTTTTGCAAGTTTAAAACAGCAATTTTAACGTGATTTCACAAAAATCCACCGTTTCCAACGTAAGAAACATGAATTTATCAGTTTGAATAGTTCAAAACAGCGTTTTTCTATGTTTTTGCAAGTTTATAACAGCAATTTTATCGTCATTTTTCATAAATCGCCGTTTCGCACGAAAGAAACATGAATTTGTCAGTTTGAATAGTTCAAAACAGCGTTTTTCTATGTTTTTGCAAGTTTAAAACAGCAATTTTATCGTCATTTCTCATAAATCGCCGTTTCACACGAAAGAAACATGAATTTGTCAGTTTGAATAGTTCAAAACAGCGTTTATCTATGTTTTTGCAAGTTTAAAACAGCAATTATATCGTGATTTCACAAAAATCAACCGTTTGGAACGTAAGAAACATGAATTTATCAGTTTGAATAGTTGAAAACAGCGTTTTTCTATGTTTTTGCAAGTTTAAAACAGCAATTTTATCGTCATTTCTCATAAATCGCCGTTTCGCACGAAAGAAACATGAATTTGTCAGTTTGAATAGCTCAAAACAGCGTTTTTCTATGTTTTTGCAAGTTTAAAACAGCAATTTTATCGTCATTTCTCATAAATCGCCAGTTCACACGAAAGAAACATGAATTTGTCAGTTTGAATAGTTCAAAACAGCGTTTATCTATGTTTTTGCAAGTTTAAAACAGCAATTTTATCGTGATTTCACAAAAATCCACCGTTTCCAACGTAAGAAACATGAATTTATCAGTTTGAATAGTTGAAAACAGCGTTTTTCTATGTTTTTTCAAGTTTAAAACAGCAACTTTATCGTCATTTTTCATAAATCGCCGTTTCGCACGAAAGAAACATGAATTTGTCAGTTTGAATAGTTCAAAACAGCGTTTTTCTATGTTTTTGCAAGTTTAAAACAGCAATTTTATCGTCATTTCTCATAAATCGCCGTTTCACACGAAAGAAACATGAGCTGGCAGTTTGAATAGATCAAAACAGCGTTTTTCTATGTTTTTGCAAGTTTAAAACAGCAATTTTATCGTAATTTCTCATAAATCGCCGTTTCGCACGGAAGAAACATGAATTTGTTAGTTTGAATAGTTGAAAACAGCGTTTTTCAATGTTTTTGCAAGTTTAAAACAGCAATTTTATCGTGATTTCACAAAAATCCACCGTTTGGAACGTAAGAAACATGAATTTATCAGTTTGAATAGTTGAAAACAGCGTTTTTCTATGTTTTTGTAAGTTTAAAACAGCAATTTTATCGTAATTTCTCATCAATCGCCGTTTCGCACGGAAGAAACATGAATTTGTCAGTTTGAATAGTTGAAAACAGCGTTTTTCAATGTTTTTGCAAGTTTAAAACAGCAATTTTATCGTGATTTCACAAAAATCCACCGTTTGGAACGTAAGAAACATGAATTTATCAGTATGAATAGTTGAAAACAGCGTTTTTCTATGTTTTTGCAAGTTTAAAACAGCAATTTTATCGTCATTTCTCATAAATCGCCGTTTCGCACGTAAGAAACATGAATTTGTCAGTTTGAATAGCTCAAAACAGCGTTTTTCTATGTTTTTGCAAGTTCAAAACAGCAATTTTATCGTCATTTCTCATAAATCGCCAGTTCACACGAAAGAAACATGAATTTGTCAGTTTGAATAGTTCAAAACAGCGTTTTTCTATGTTTTTGCAAGTTTAAAACAGCAATTTTATCGTCATTTCTCATAAATCGCCGTTTCGCACGGAAGAAACATGAATTTGTCAGTTTGATTAGTTAAAAACATCGTTTTTCAATGTTTTTGCAAGTTTTAAACAGCAATTTTATCGTCATTTCTCATAAATCGCCGTTTCGCACGTAAGAAACATGAATTTGTCAGTTTGAATAGCTCAAAACAGCGTTTTTCTATGTTTTTGCAAGTTTAAAACAGCAATTTTATCGTCATTTCTCATAAATCGCCAGTTCACACGAAAGAAACATGAATTTGTCAGTTTGAATAGTTCAAAACAGCGTTTTTCTATGTTTTTGCAAGTTTAAAACAGCAATTTTATCGTCATTTCTCGTAAATCGCCGTTTCGCACGGGAGAAACATGAATTTGTCAGTTTGAATAGTTAAAAACATCGTTTTTCAATGTTTTTGCAAGTTTAAAACAGCAAATTTATCGTCATTTCTCATAAATCGCCGTTTCACACGAAAGAAACATGAATTTGTCAGTTTGAATAGTTCAACACAGCGTTTTTCTATGTTTTTGCAATTTTAAAACAGCAATTTTATCGTCATTTCTCATAAATCGCCGTTTCGCACGAAAGAAACATGAATTTGTCAGTTTGAATAATTCAAAACCGCGTTTTTCTATGTTTTTGCAAGTTTAAAACAGCAATTTTATCGTCATTTCTCATAAATCGCCGTTTCACACGAAAGAAACATGAATTTGTCCGTTTGAATAGTTCAAAACAGCGTTTTTCTATGTTTTTGCAAGTTTAAAACAGCAATTTTATCGTCATTTCTCATAAATCGACGTTTCGCATGAAAGAAACATGAATTTGTCAGTTTGAATAGTTCAAAACAGCGTTTTTCTATGTTTTTGCAAGTTTAAAACAGCAATTTTATCGTCATTTATCATAAATCGCCGTTTCGCACGAAAGAAACATGAATTTGTCAGTTTGAGTAGTTCAAAACAGCGTTTTTCTATGTTTTTGCAAGTTTAAAACAGCAATTTTATCGTCATTTCTCATAAATCGCCGTTTCACACGAAAGAAACATGAATTTGTCAGTTTGAATAGTACAAAACAGTGTTTTTCTATGTTTTTGCAAGTTTAAAACAGCAATTTTATCGTAGTTTCTCATAAATCGCCGTTTCGCACGGAAGAAACATGAATTTGTCAGTTTGAATAGTTGAAAACAGCGTTTTTCAATGTTTTTGCAAGTTTAAAACAGCAATTTTATCGTGATTTCACAAAAATCCACCGTTTGGAACGTAAGAAACATGAATTTATCAGTTTGAATAGTTGAAAACAGCGTTTTCTATGTTTTTGCAAGTTTAAAACAGCAATTTTATCGTCATTTCTCATAAATCGCCGTTTCGCACGAAAGAAACATGAATTTGTCAGTTTGAATAGTTCAAAACAGCGTTTTTCTATGTTTTTGCAAGTTTAAAACAGCAATTTTATCGTCATTTCTCATAAATCGCCGTTTCACACGTAAGAAACATGAATTTGTCAGTTTGAATAGTTCAAAACAGCGTTTTTCTATGTTTTTGCAAGTTTAAAACAGCAATTCTATCGTGATTTTACAAAAATCCACCGTTTGGAACGTAAGAAACATGAATTTATCAGTTTGAATAGTTGAAAACAGCGTTTTTCTATGTTTTTGCAAGTTTAAAACAGCAATTTTATCGTCATTTCACAAAAATCCACTGTTTCGAACGTAAGAAACATGAATTTATCAGTTTGAATAGTTGAAAACAGCGTTTTTCTATGTTTTTGCAAGTTTAAAACAGCAATTTTATCGTCATTTCTCATAAATCGCCGTTTCGCACGAAGAAACATGAATTTGTCAGTTTGAATAGTTCAAAACAGCGTTTTTCTATGTTTTTGCAAGTTTGAAACAGCAATTTTATCGTCATTTCTCATAAATCGCCGTTTCACACGAAAGAAACATGAATTTGTCAGTTTGAATAGTTCAAAACAGTGTTTTTCTATGTTTTTGCAAGTTTAAAACAGCAATTTTATCGTAATTTCTCATAAATCGCCGTTTCGCACGGAAGAAACATGAATTTGTCAGTTTGAATAGTTGAAAACAGCGTTTTTCAATGTTTTTGCAAGTTTAAAACAGCAATTTTATCGTGATTTCACAAAAATCCACCGTTTGGAACGTAAGAAACATTAATTTATCAGTTTGAATAGTTGAAAACAGCGTTTTCTATGTTTTTGCAAGTTTAAAACAGCAATTTTATCGTCATATCTCATAAATCGCCGTTTCGCACGAAAGAAACATGAATTTGTCAGTTTGAATAGATCAAAACAGCGTTTTTCTATGTTTTTGCAAGTTTAAAACAGCAATTTTATCGTCATTTCTCATAAATCGCCGTTTCACACGTAAGAAACATGAATTTGTCAGTTAGAATAGTTCAAAACAGCGTTTTTCTATGTTTTTGCAAGTTTAAAACAGCAATTTTATCGTCATTTCTCATAAATCGATGTTTCACACGAAAGAAACATGAATTTGTCAGTTTGAATAGTTCAAAACAGCGTTTTTCTATGTTTTTGCAAGTTTATAACAGCAATTTTATAGTAATTTCTCATAAATCGCCGTTTCGCACGGAAGAAACATGAATTTGTCAGTTTGAGTAGTTCAAAACAGCGTTTTTCTATGTTTTTGCAAGTTTAAAACAGCAATTTTATCGTCATTTCTCATAAATCGCCGTTTCACACGAAAGAAACATGAATTTGTCAGTTTGAATAGTTCAAAACAGCGTTTTTCTATGTTTTTGCAAGTTTAAAACAGCAATTTTATCGTAATTTCTCATAAATCGCCGTTTCGCACGGAAGAAACATGAATTTGTCAGTTTGAATAGTACAAAACAGCGTTTTTCTATGTTTTTGCAAGTTTATAACAGCAATTTTATAGTAATTTCTCATAAATCGCCGTTTCGCACGGAAGAAACATGAATTTGTCAGTTTGAGTAGTTCAAAACAGCGTTTTTCTATGTTTTTGCAAGTTTAAAACAGCAATTTTATCGTCATTTCTCATAAATCGCCGTTTCACACGAAAGAAACATGAATTTGTCAGTTTGAATAGTTCAAAACAGCGTTTTTCTATGTTTTTGCAAATTTAAAACAGCAATTTTATCGTAATTTCTCATAAATCGCCGTTTCGCACGGAAGAAACATGAATTTGTCAGTTTGAATAGTTGAAAACAGCGTTTTTCAATGTTTTTGCAAGTTTAAAACAGCAATTTTATCGTGATTTCACAAAAATCCACCGTTTCCAACGTAAGAAACATGAATTTATCAGTTTGAATAGTTCAAAACAGCGTTTTTCTATGTTTTTGCAAGTTTAAAACAGCAATTTTATCGTGATTTCACAAAAATCCACCGTTTCGAACGTAAGAAACATGAATTTATCAGTTTGAATAGTTGAAAACAGCGTTTTTCTATGTTTTTGCAAGTTTAAAACAGCAATTTTATCGTCATTTCTCATAAATCGCCGTTTCGCACGAAAGAAACATGATCTTGTCAGTTTGAATAGTTCAAAACAGCGTTTTTCTATGTTTTTGCAAGTTTAAAACAGCAATTTTATCGTCATTTCTCATAAATCGCCGTTTCACACGAAAGAAACATGAATTTGTCAGTTTGAATAGTTCAAAACAGCGTTTTTCTATGTTTTTGCAAGTTTAAAACAGCAATTTTATCGTCATTTATCATAAATCGCCGTTTCGCACGAAAGAAACATGAATTTGTCAGTTTGAATAGTTCAAAACAGCGTTTTTCTATGTTTTTGCAAGTTTAAAACAGCAATGTTATCGTAATTTCTCATAAATCGCCGTTTCGCACGGAAGAAACATGAATTTGTCAGTTTGAATAGTTGAAAACAGCGTTTTTCAATGTTTTTGCAAGTTTAAAACAGCAATTTTATCGTGATTTCACAAAAATCCACCGTTTGGAACATAAGAAACATGAATTTATCAGTTTGAATAGTTGAAAACAACGTTTTTCTATGTTTTTGCAAGTTTAAAACAGCAATTTTATCGTCATTTCTCATAAATCGCCGTTTCGCACGAAAGAAACATGAATTTGTCAGTTTGAATAGTTCAAAACAGCGTTTTTCTATGTTTTTGCAAGTTTAAAACAGCAATTTTATCGTCATTTCTCGTAAATCGCCGTTTCGCACGGGAGAAACATGAATTTGTCAGTTTGAATAGTTAAAAACATCGTTTTTCAATGTTTTTGCAAGTTTAAAACAGCAAATTTATCGTCATTTCTCATAAATCGCCGTTTCACACGAAAGAAACATGAATTTGTCAGTTTGAATAGTTCAACACAGCGTTTTTCTATGTTTTTGCAATTTTAAAACAGCAATTTTATCGTCATTTCTCATAAATCGCCGTTTCGCACGAAAGAAACATGAATTTGTCAGTTTGAATAATTCAAAACCGCGTTTTTCTATGTTTTTGCAAGTTTAAAACAGCAATTTTATCGTCATTTCTCATAAATCGCCGTTTCACACGAAAGAAACATGAATTTGTCCGTTTGAATAGTTCAAAACAGCGTATTTCTATGTTTTTGCAAGTTTAAAACAGCAATTTTATCGTCATTTCTCATAAATCGACGTTTCGCATGAAAGAAACATGAATTTGTCAGTTTGAATAGTTCAAAACAGCGTTTTTCTATGTTTTTGCAAGTTTAAAACAGCAATTTTATCGTCATTTATCATAAATCGCCGTTTCGCACGAAAGAAACATGAATTTGTCAGTTTGAGTAGTTCAAAACAGCGTTTTTCTATGTTTTTGCAAGTTTAAAACAGCAATTTTATCGTCATTTCTCATAAATCGCCGTTTCACACGAAAGAAACATGAATTTGTCAGTTTGAATAGTACAAAACAGTGTTTTTCTATGTTTTTGCAAGTTTAAAACAGCAATTTTATCGTAGTTTCTCATAAATCGCCGTTTCGCACGGAAGAAACATGAATTTGTCAGTTTGAATAGTTGAAAACAGCGTTTTTCAATGTTTTTGCAAGTTTAAAACAGCAATTTTATCGTGATTTCACAAAAATCCACCGTTTGGAACGTAAGAAACATGAATTTATCAGTTTGAATAGTTGAAAACAGCGTTTTCTATGTTTTTGCAAGTTTAAAACAGCAATTTTATCGTCATTTCTCATAAATCGCCGTTTCGCACGAAAGAAACATGAATTTGTCAGTTTGAATAGTTCAAAACAGCGTTTTTCTATGTTTTTGCAAGTTTAAAACAGCAATTTTATCGTCATTTCTCATAAATCGCCGTTTCACACGTAAGAAACATGAATTTGTCAGTTTGAATAGTTCAAAACAGCGTTTTTCTATGTTTTTGCAAGTTTAAAACAGCAATTCTATCGTGATTTCACAAAAATCCACCGTTTGGAACGTAAGAAACATGAATTTATCAGTTTGAATAGTTGAAAACAGCGTTTTTCTATGTTTTTGCAAGTTTAAAACAGCAATTTTATCGTCATTTCACAAAAATCCACTGTTTCGAACGTAAGAAACATGAATTTATCAGTTTGAATAGTTGAAAACAGCGTTTTTCTATGTTTTTGCAAGTTTAAAACAGCAATTTTATCGTCATTTCTCATAAATCGCCGTTTCGCACGAAGAAACATGAATTTGTCAGTTTGAATAGTTCAAAACAGCGTTTTTCTATGTTTTTGCAAGTTTGAAACAGCAATTTTATCGTCATTTCTCATAAATCGCCGTTTCACACGAAAGAAACATGAATTTGTCAGTTTGAATAGTTCAAAACAGTGTTTTTCTATGTTTTTGCAAGTTTAAAACAGCAATTTTATCGTAATTTCTCATAAATCGCCGTTTCGCACGGAAGAAACATGAATTTGTCAGTTTGAATAGTTGAAAACAGCGTTTTTCAATGTTTTTGCAAGTTTAAAACAGCAATTTTATCGTGATTTCACAAAAATCCACCGTTTGGAACGTAAGAAACATGAATTTATCAGTTTGAATAGTTGAAAACAGCGTTTTCTATGTTTTTGCAAGTTTAAAACAGCAATTTTATCGTCATTTCTCATAAATCGCCGTTTCGCACGAAGAAACATGAATTTGTCAGTTTAAATAGATCAAAACAGCGTTTTTCTATGTTTTTGCAAGTTTAAAACAGCAATTTTATCGTCATTTCTCATAAATCGCCGTTTCACACGTAAGAAACATGAATTTGTCAGTTAGAATAGTTCAAAACAGCGTTTTTCTATGTTTTTGCAAGTTTAAAACAGCAATTTTATCGTCATTTCTCATAAATCGATGTTTCACACGAAAGAAACATGAATTTGTCAGTTTGAATAGTTCAAAACAGCGTTTTTCTATGTTTTTGCAAGTTTATAACAGCAATTTTATAGTAATTTCTCATAAATCGCCGTTTCGCACGGAAGAAACATGAATTTGTCAGTTTGAGTAGTTCAAAACAGCGTTTTTCTATGTTTTTGCAAGTTTAAAACAGCAATTTTATCGTCATTTCTCATAAATCGCCGTTTCACACGAAAGAAACATGAATTTGTCAGTTTGAATAGTTCAAAACAGCGTTTTTCTATGTTTTTGCAAGTTTAAAACAGCAATTTTATCGTAATTTCTCATAAATCGCCGTTTCGCACGGAAGAAACATGAATTTGTCAGTTTGAATAGTACAAAACAGCGTTTTTCTATGTTTTTGCAAGTTTATAACAGCAATTTTATAGTAATTTCTCATAAATCGCCGTTTCGCACGGAAGAAACATGAATTTGTCAGTTTGAGTAGTTCAAAACAGCGTTTTTCTATGTTTTTGCAAGTTTAAAACAGCAATTTTATCGTCATTTCTCATAAATCGCCGTTTCACACGAAAGAAACATGAATTTGTCAGTTTGAATAGTTCAAAACAGCGTTTTTCTATGTTTTTGCAAGTTTAAAACAGCAATTTTATCGTCATTTCTCATAAATCGACGTTTCGCATGAAAGAAACATGAATTTGTCAGTTTGAATAGTTCAAAACAGCGTTTTTCTATGTTTTTGCAAGTTTAAAACAGCAATTTTATCGTCATTTATCATAAATCGCCGTTTCGCACGAAAGAAACATGAATTTGTCAGTTTGAGTAGTTCAAAACAGCGTTTTTCTATGTTTTTGCAAGTTTAAAACAGCAATTTTATCGTCATTTCTCATAAATCGCCGTTTCACACGAAAGAAACATGAATTTGTCAGTTTGAATAGTACAAAACAGTGTTTTTCTATGTTTTTGCAAGTTTAAAACAGCAATTTTATCGTAGTTTCTCATAAATCGCCGTTTCGCACGGAAGAAACATGAATTTGTCAGTTTGAATAGTTGAAAACAGCGTTTTTCAATGTTTTTGCAAGTTTAAAACAGCAATTTTATCGTGATTTCACAAAAATCCACCGTTTGGAACGTAAGAAACATGAATTTATCAGTTTGAATAGTTGAAAACAGCGTTTTCTATGTTTTTGCAAGTTTAAAACAGCAATTTTATCGTCATTTCTCATAAATCGCCGTTTCGCACGAAAGAAACATGAATTTGTCAGTTTGAATAGTTCAAAACAGCGTTTTTCTATGTTTTTGCAAGTTTAAAACAGCAATTTTATCGTCATTTCTCATAAATCGCCGTTTCACACGTAAGAAACATGAATTTGTCAGTTTGAATAGTTCAAAACAGCGTTTTTCTATGTTTTTGCAAGTTTAAAACAGCAATTCTATCGTGATTTCACAAAAATCCACCGTTTGGAACGTAAGAAACATGAATTTATCAGTTTGAATAGTTGAAAACAGCGTTTTTCTATGTTTTTGCAAGTTTAAAACAGCAATTTTATCGTCATTTCACAAAAATCCACTGTTTCGAACGTAAGAAACATGAATTTATCAGTTTGAATAGTTGAAAACAGCGTTTTTCTATGTTTTTGCAAGTTTAAAACAGCAATTTTATCGTCATTTCTCATAAATCGCCGTTTCGCACGAAGAAACATGAATTTGTCAGTTTGAATAGTTCAAAACAGCGTTTTTCTATGTTTTTGCAAGTTTGAAACAGCAATTTTATCGTCATTTCTCATAAATCGCCGTTTCACACGAAAGAAACATGAATTTGTCAGTTTGAATAGTTCAAAACAGTGTTTTTCTATGTTTTTGCAAGTTTAAAACAGCAATTTTATCGTAATTTCTCATAAATCGCCGTTTCGCACGGAAGAAACATGAATTTGTCAGTTTGAATAGTTGAAAACAGCGTTTTTCAATGTTTTTGCAAGTTTAAAACAGCAATTTTATCGTGATTTCACAAAAATCCACCGTTTGGAACGTAAGAAACATTAATTTATCAGTTTGAATAGTTGAAAACAGCGTTTTCTATGTTTTTGCAAGTTTAAAACAGCAATTTTATCGTCATATCTCATAAATCGCCGTTTCGCACGAAAGAAACATGAATTTGTCAGTTTGAATAGATCAAAACAGCGTTTTTCTATGTTTTTGCAAGTTTAAAACAGCAATTTTATCGTCATTTCTCATAAATCGCCGTTTCACACGTAAGAAACATGAATTTGTCAGTTAGAATAGTTCAAAACAGCGTTTTTCTATGTTTTTGCAAGTTTAAAACAGCAATTTTATCGTCATTTCTCATAAATCGATGTTTCACACAAAAGAAACATGAATTTGTCAGTTTGAATAGTTCAAAACAGCGTTTTTCTATGTTTTTGCAAGTTTATAACAGCAATTTTATAGTAATTTCTCATAAATCGCCGTTTCGCACGGAAGAAACATGAATTTGTCAGTTTGAGTAGTTCAAAACAGCGTTTTTCTATGTTTTTGCAAGTTTAAAACAGCAATTTTATCGTCATTTCTCATAAATCGCCGTTTCACACGAAAGAAACATGAATTTGTCAGTTTGAATAGTTCAAAACAGCGTTTTTCTATGTTTTTGCAAGTTTAAAACAGCAATTTTATCGTAATTTCTCATAAATCGCCGTTTCGCACGGAAGAAACATGAATTTGTCAGTTTGAATAGTACAAAACAGCGTTTTTCTATGTTTTTGCAAGTTTATAACAGCAATTTTATAGTAATTTCTCATAAATCGCCGTTTCGCACGGAAGAAACATGAATTTGTCAGTTTGAGTAGTTCAAAACAGCGTTTTTCTATGTTTTTGCAAGTTTAAAACAGCAATTTTATCGTCATTTCTCATAAATCGCCGTTTCACACGAAAGAAACATGAATTTGTCAGTTTGAATAGTTCAAAACAGCGTTTTTCTATGTTTTTGCAAATTTAAAACAGCAATTTTATCGTAATTTCTCATAAATCGCCGTTTCGCACGGAAGAAACATGAATTTGTCAGTTTGAATAGTTGAAAACAGCGTTTTTCAATGTTTTTGCAAGTTTAAAACAGCAATTTTATCGTGATTTCACAAAAATCCACCGTTTCCAACGTAAGAAACATGAATTTATCAGTTTGAATAGTTCAAAACAGCGTTTTTCTATGTTTTTGCAAGTTTAAAACAGCAATTTTATCGTGATTTCACAAAAATCCACCGTTTCGAACGTAAGAAACATGAATTTATCAGTTTGAATAGTTGAAAACAGCGTTTTTCTATGTTTTTGCAAGTTTAAAACAGCAATTTTATCGTCATTTCTCATAAATCGCCGTTTCGCACGAAAGAAACATGATCTTGTCAGTTTGAATAGTTCAAAACAGCGTTTTTCTATGTTTTTGCAAGTTTAAAACAGCAATTTTATCGTCATTTCTCATAAATCGCCGTTTCACACGAAAGAAACATGAATTTGTCAGTTTGAATAGTTCAAAACAGCGTTTTTCTATGTTTTTGCAAGTTTAAAAACAGCAATTTTATCGTCATTTATCATAAATCGCCGTTTCGCACGAAAGAAACATGAATTTGTCAGTTTGAATAGTTCAAAACAGCGTTTTTCTATGTTTTTGCAAGTTTAAAACAGCAATGTTATCGTAATTTCTCATAAATCGCCGTTTCGCACGAAGAAACATGAATTTGTCAGTTTGAATAGTTGAAAACAGCGTTTTTCAATGTTTTTGCAAGTTTAAAACAGCAATTTTATCGTGATTTCACAAAATCCACCGTTTGGAACATAAGAAACATGAATTTATCAGTTTGAATAGTTGAAAACAACGTTTTTTCTATGTTTTTGCAAGTTTAAAACAGCAATTTTATCGTCATTTCTCATAAATCGCCGTTTCGCACGAAAGAAACATGAATTTGTTCAGTTTGAATAGTTCAAAACAGCGTTTTTCTATGTTTTTGCAAGTTTAAAACAGCAATTTTATCGTCATTTCTCGTAAATCGCCGTTTCGCACGGGAGAAACATGAATTTGTCAGTTTGAATAGTTAAAAACATCGTTTTTCAATGTTTTTGCAAGTTTAAAACAGCAAATTTATCGTCATTTCTCATAAATCGCCGTTTCACACGAAAGAAACATGAATTTGTCAGTTTGAATAGTTCAACACAGCGTTTTTCTATGTTTTTGCAATTTTAAAACAGCAATTTTATCGTCATTTCTCATAAATCGCCGTTTCGCACGAAAGAAACATGAATTTGTCAGTTTGAATAATTCAAAACCGCGTTTTTCTATGTTTTTGCAAGTTTAAAACAGCAATTTTATCGTCATTTCTCATAAATCGCCGTTTCACACGAAAGAAACATGAATTTGTCCGTTTGAATAGTTCAAAACAGCGTTTTTCTATGTTTTTGCAAGTTTAAAACAGCAATTTTATCGTCATTTCTCATAAATCGACGTTTCGCATGAAAGAAACATGAATTTGTCAGTTTGAATAGTTCAAAACAGCGTTTTTCTATGTTTTTGCAAGTTTAAAACAGCAATTTTATCGTCATTTATCATAAATCGCCGTTTCGCACGAAAGAAACATGAATTTGTCAGTTTGAGTAGTTCAAAACAGCGTTTTTCTATGTTTTTGCAAGTTTAAAACAGCAATTTTATCGTCATTTCTCATAAATCGCCGTTTCACACGAAAGAAACATGAATTTGTCAGTTTGAATAGTACAAAACAGTGTTTTTCTATGTTTTTTGCAAGTTTTAAAACAGCAATTTTATCGTAGTTTCTCATAAATCGCCGTTTCGCACGGAAGAAACATGAATTTGTCAGTTTGAATAGTTGAAAACAGCGTTTTTCAATGTTTTTGCAAGTTTAAAACAGCAATTTTATCGTGATTTCACAAAAATCCACCGTTTGGAACGTAAGAAACATGAATTTATCAGTTTGAATAGTTGAAAACAGCGTTTTCTATGTTTTTGCAAGTTTAAAACAGCAATTTTATCGTCATTTCTCATAAATCGCCGTTTCGCACGAAAGAAACATGAATTTGTCAGTTTGAATAGTTCAAAACAGCGTTTTTCTATGTTTTTGCAAGTTTAAAACAGCAATTTTATCGTCATTTCTCATAAATCGCCGTTTCAACAACGTAAGAAACATGAATTTGTCAGTTTGAATAGTTCAAAACAGCGTTTTTCTATGTTTTTGCAAGTTTAAAACAGCAATTCTATCGTGATTTCACAAAAATCCACCGTTTGGAACGTAAGAAACATGAATTTATCAGTTTGAATAGTTGAAAACAGCGTTTTTCTATGTTTTTACAAGTTTAAAACAGCAATTTTATCGTCATTTCACAAAAATCCACTGTTTCGAACGTAAGAAACATGAATTTATCAGTTTGAATAGTTGAAAACAGCGTTTTTCTATGTTTTTGCAAGTTTAAAACAGCAATTTTATCGTCATTTCTCATAAATCGCCGTTTCGCACGAAGAAACATGAATTTGTCAGTTTGAATAGTTCAAAACAGCGTTTTTCTATGTTTTTGCAAGTTTGAAACAGCAATTTTTATCGTCATTTCTCATAAATCGCCGTTTCACACGAAAAGAAACATGAATTTGTCAGTTTGAATAGTTCAAAACAGTGTTTTTCTATGTTTTTGCAAGTTTAAAACAGCAATTTTATCGTAATTTCTCATAAATCGCCGTTTCGCACGGAAGAAACATGAATTTGTCAGTTTGAATAGTTGAAAACAGCGTTTTTCAATGTTTTTGCAAGTTTAAAACAGCAATTTTATCGTGATTTCACAAAAATCCACCGTTTGGAACGTAAGAAACATGAATTTATCAGTTTGAATAGTTGAAAACAGCGTTTTCTATGTTTTTGCAAGTTTAAAACAGCAATTTTATCGTCATATCTCATAAATCGCCGTTTCGCACGAAAGAAACATGAATTTGTCAGTTTGAATAGATCAAAACAGCGTTTTTCTATGTTTTTGCAAGTTTAAAACAGCAATTTTATCGTCATTTCTCATAAATCGCCGTTTCACACGTAAGAAACATGAATTTGTCAGTTAGAATAGTTCAAAACAGCGTTTTTCTATGTTTTTGCAAGTTTAAAACAGCAATTTTATCGTCATTTCTCATAAATCGATGTTTCACACGAAAGAAACATGAATTTGTCAGTTTGAATAGTTCAAAACAGCGTTTTTCTATGTTTTTGCAAGTTTATAACAGCAATTTTATAGTAATTTCTCATAAATCGCCGTTTCGCACGGAAGAAACATGAATTTGTCAGTTTGAGTAGTTCAAAACAGCGTTTTTCTATGTTTTTGCAAGTTTAAAACAGCAATTTTATCGTCATTTCTCATAAATCGATGTTTCACACGAAAGAAACATGAATTTGTCAGTTTGAATAGTTCAAAACAGCGTTTTTCTATGTTTTTGCAAGTTTAAAACAGCAATTTTATCGTCATTTCTCATAAATCGCCGTTTCACACGAAAGAAACATGAATTTGTCAGTTTGAATAGTTCAAAACAGCGTTTTTCTATGTTTTTGCAAGTTTAAAACAGCAATTTTATCGTCATTTATCATAAATCGCCGTTTCGCACGAAAGAAACATGAATTTGTCAGTTTGAATAGTTCAAAACAGCGTTTTTCTATGTTTTTGCAAGTTTAAAACAGCAATGTTATCGTAATTTCTCATAAATCGCCGTTTCGCACGGAAGAAACATGAATTTGTCAGTTTGAATAGTTGAAAACAGCGTTTTTCAATGTTTTTGCAAGTTTAAAACAGCAATTTTATCGTGATTTCACAAAAATCCACCGTTTGGAACATAAGAAACATTAATTTATCAGTTTGAATAGTTGAAAACAACGTTTTTCTATGTTTTTGCAAGTTTAAAACAGCAATTTTATCGTCATTTCTCATAAATCGCCGTTTCGCACGAAAGAAACATGAATTTGTCAGTTTGAATAGTTCAAAACAGCGTTTTTCTATGTTTTTTGCAAGTTTAAAACAGCAATTTTATCGTCATTTCTCATAAATCGCCGTTTCACACGAAAGAAACATGAATTTGTCAGTTTGAATAGTCAAAACAGCGTTTTTCTATGTTTTTGCAAGTTTAAAACAGCAATTTTATCGTCATTTCTCATAAATCGCCGTTTCACACGAAAGAAACATGAATTTGTCCGTTTGAATAGTTCAAAACAGCGTTTTTTCTATGTTTTTGCAAGTTTAAAACAGCAATTTTATCGTCATTTCTCATAAATCGCCGTTTTGCACGAAAGAAACATGAATTTGTCAGTTTGAATAGTTCAAAACAGCGTTTTTCTATGTTTTTGCAAGTTTAAAACAGCAATTTTATCGTAATTTCTCATAAATCGCCGTTTCACACGAAAGAAACATGAATTTGTCAGTTTGAATAGTCAAAACAGCGTTTTTTCTATGTTTTTGCAAGTTTAAAACAGCAATTTTATCGTCATTTATCATAAATCGCCGTTTCGCACGAAAGAAACATGAATTTGTCAGTTTGAATAGTTCAAAACAGCGTTTTTCTATGTTTTTGCAAGTTTAAAACAGCAATTTTATCGTCAATTTCTCATAAATCGCCGTTTCACACGAAAGAAACATGAATTTGTCAGTTTGAATAGTACAAAACAGTGTTTTTCTATGTTTTTGCAAGTTTAAAACAGCAATTTTATCGTAATTTCTCATAAATCGCCGTTTCGCTCGGAAGAAACATGAATTTGTCAGTTTGAATAGTTGAAAACAGCGTTTTTTCAATGTTTTTTGCAAGTTTAAAACAGCAATTTTATCGTGATTTCACAAAAATCCACCGTTTGGAACGTAAGAAACATGAATTTATCAGTTTGAATAGTTGAAAACAGCGTTTTCTATGTTTTTGCAAGTTTAAAACAGCAATTTTATCGTCATTTCTCATAAATCGCCGTTTCGCACGAAAGAAACATGAATTTGTCAGTTTGAATAGTTCAAAACAGCGTTTTTCTATGTTTTTGCAAGTTTAAAACAGCAATTTTATCGTCATTTATCATAAATCGCCGTTTCGCACGAAAGAAACATGAATTTGTCAGTTTGAGTAGTTCAAAACAGCGTTTTTCTATGTTTTTGCAAGTTTAAAACAGCAATTTTATCGTCATTTCTCATAAATCGCCGTTTCACACGAAAGAAACATGAATTTGTCAGTTTGAATAGTTCAAAACAGTGTTTTTCTATGTTTTTTGCAAGTTTAAAACAGCAATTTTATCGTAATTTCTCATAAATCGCCGTTTCGCACGGAAGAAACATGAATTTGTCAGTTTGAATAGTTGAAAACAGCGTTTTTCAATGTTTTTGCAAGTTTAAAACAGCAATTTTATCGTGATTTCACAAAAATCCACCGTTTGGAACGTAAGAAACATGAATTTATCAGTTTGAATAGTTGAAAACAGCGTTTTCTATGTTTTTGCAAGTTTAAAACAGCAATTTTATCGTCATTTCTCATAAATCGCCGTTTCGCACGAAAGAAACATGAATTTGTCAGTTTTGAATAGATCAAAACAGCGTTTTTCTATGTTTTTGCAAGTTTAAAACAGCAATTTTATCGTCATTTCTCATAAATCGCCGTTTCACACGTAAGAAACATGAATTTGTCAGTTAGAATAGTTCAAAACAGCGTTTTTCTATGTTTTTGCAAGTTTAAAACAGCAATTTTATCGTCATTTCTCATAAATCGATGTTTCACACGAAAGAAACATGAATTTGTCAGTTTGAATAGTTCAAAACAGCGTTTTTCTATGTTTTTGCAAGTTTATAACAGCAATTTTATAGTAATTTCTCATAAATCGCCGTTTCGCACGGAAGAAACATGAATTTGTCAGTTTGAGTAGTTCAAAACAGCGTTTTTCTATGTTTTTGCAAGTTTAAAACAGCAATTTTATCGTCATTTCTCATAAATCGCCGTTTCACACGAAAGAAACATGAATTTGTCAGTTTGAATAGTTCAAAACAGCGTTTTTCTATGTTTTTGCAAGTTTAAAACAGCAATTTTATCGTCATTTCTCATAAATCGCCGTTT